>CATLJK010000113.1:0-15588 GCA_949987565.1 Luidia sarsii
TCCCCTCTCTCTCTCTCCCTCTCTCTCTCTCTTTCTCCTCCCCCCTCTCTCTCTCTCTCTCTCCCTCTCTCTCTCTCCCTCTCTCCTCTCTTTCTCCTCCCTCTCTCTCTCTGAGTCTGATAGAGTCTAACAGAGCTCCAACCTGGCGGCGGGATGAGCCAAGGTTTTCCTCACATGAACAGTTCCGGAGGCGGTAAGGGTCGGTTCTTCCGTCCAGGCCCGTGCTCAGACCGTGCGTTTGGGGAGAGGGAGGGATAGAGTTAGAGTGATACTTCATCTATTCAACTTCCTGATTCTCCCTTCCCCCCCCCCCTCAACAACATATAATTTCTTCCTCGAGAAATGAAAGAGGGGTGTCTTCATTTCTCAGATCTAACCTTAGGGGAAAGGGGAGGAAAGGAATTGGTGCAGATCCATCTCTGTTATCTGATTCCCGTCACGAAATCCATGAAGAGGGCGAGCTTGCCCTCCCCCCACCCTTTCCTCCTCTCGTCATCTGGCGCTAGGCTCCCCCCATACCCTTCGTTCTTTCCACTCCCCCGATCCTCCATCTCCCCCTCCTCCTCCACCTTCCTCCTCATCCCCGCCTGACCGTTTCTCCTTGATCGCCCGCTGTATTTGTCTTTAGCCATTTAAACCATCCAATCAGCCCCAGAGAATCATCCGTCGCTGACCGGCCCGGCGCCAGTCGTAGCCCTCTATACACGCTCACTCTAAACGGCGGTCTTTTAGTTGGGAGGGAGAGAGACGCTTGGGGGGGTGGAGGTTATTTTCGTCCACACCGACTCACCCCCCGCCCTACTACCCCCTACCCCCATCCCTCCCTGAAGGCACGGTGGAGGCTGGGCTCCGGCTGTACGTTCCCCTGGCCCCATAGGTGTGCGCTGGGGGTGGTTGAACCAAGGAGTCCTTGTGGTTGAACGATGACAAAACCACGCATAAACTCCGCTGAGACTGCGCGCTGACGGTAATAAATCGCCGGGCCGTTCCCCCCAGAGAGGGGGGAGGTAAAAACGTTCAACGCCGCACCACTCGTTCTGGCGGGTCGGCGTGCGTCGTGTGCGGATCGGAGATCAGCGAGAAGAGAAGGGGAGGAAAGAAGAGGAAGAAAGATGTGGAGGAGGAGGAGGAGGAGGAGGAGGAGGAGGAAGAGGAGACGGAGGAGGGGGAGGAGAAGAAGGAGAAGGAGAAGGAGGAGAAGGAGAAGGAAAAGGAAAAGGAAAAGGAAAAGGAAAAGGAAAAGGAAAAGGAAAAGGAGGAGGAGAAGGAAAAGGAAAAGGGGAAGGAGAAGGAGAAGGAGAAGGAGAAGGAGAAGGAGAAGGAGAAGGAGAAGGAGAAGGAGAAGGAGAAGGAGAAGGAGAAGGAGAAGGAGAAGGAGAAGGAGAAGGAGAAGGAGAAGGAGAAGGAGAAGGAGAAGGAGAAGGAGGAGGAGAAGGAGAAGGAGAAGGAGAAGGAGGAGAAGGAGAAGGAGAAGGAGAAGGAGAAGGAGAAGGAGAAGAAGGAGAAGGAGAAGGAGAAGGAGAAGGAGAAGGAGAAGGAGAAGGAGAAGGAGAAGGAGAAGGAGAAGAGAAGGAGGATGAAGAGGAGGAGGAGAGTGAGGAAGAGGATGAGGAGGTGGAGGAGGAGGGGGACGAGGAGAAGTGGAGGACGAGGAGGACGAGGAGGACGAGGAGGGTGAGGAGAACGGGGACGAGGAGAAGTAGAAGACTTTAACCCTTCCCTCTTTTTTATTTGTAAATTGGGTCTTCTGTAGTCAGTGCACGTGTCGTGCCGGCCCGTTCGGGGAGGCGACTGCTTAAATGCCCATGGTCGTAACTGAGTCATCAGACAGGATATACGTGCTGGCTGACTTCGGTGGACCTCCCCACTCCCCTCCCCCTTCCCCCCACCCCCTCCCGCCCCATCCCTCAGAATGGGTCTCGCCATCTAGAATATCAGAGAGCCCGTCCAAACCCTATACATTGTACCCTCTCGGACAGAAATTGCACGGCTGCATCACTGGCACCCGGCCCTTCGTTGGGTTCCAGCCATCTGCGGAGGGGTTGATCGAATGCATATTCTTCAAGTGACTTGAAGATGTACATGGATAGCAGTGTTAGCCTGTCTGATTAGTAATAACAACTTATGAAGAGCACTGGTTAGCCCTTAAGTGCTCTCCATACGTATTTATGAATTTGATTGTCTCGCTGTGTCTATCTGTACCTGTGTTTCTTTCTGTCCTCTCCCTATTTTCTCTCTCTCTCTCTCTCTTCATCTCTCTCCCTCTCTCTCCCTCCCTTTCTCTCCACTCTCCTCTCTCTCTCTCCACTTTGCTCTCTCACCCTCTTTCCTATTTCTGTGTCCTTCCATCCCAGTCTCTCTGTCTCTTTATCTATTTGTCTCTATTTCGCTCTCCCTCTCTCCCTCTCCCTCTCTATCTCTCTCTCCGTATTCTCTCTCCTTCCGCATCTCTATCCCTCTCTGTCTCTCTCCCTCTCCCATTTACGTCTTTCTTTTTAGCCCTTTTCAATCTCTCGATCCTTCTCCGCCTCTCTCTTTCCGTCTCACAGTGTCTCTGTCTGCCTTTCTCTGTGTCCAATATATAGGCACGGCAGTCCCTGCTTCATCTGCCACATGGAAATTAGATTGGTCTCTTTGATTCACTCCCTGACTCCATGCAATCTTTCTTTAATATTCCATCGTATCGGCGTCTCTCCTAGAATAAAAAACCATTACGTTTTCTTAGTTCTTTGGTCGTCTGCTTCGACATAGACCTATCCGTATTCTGCTAGTTCCTTTTAATTGCTTGCACTGAGGTTTGGTTTAAAAAAAAAAAAAGAGAATTAACTCCAGATCGGATAAATTTCGTCATGACATTTTTGCATCTAAAGGAGTTGACTGCGCGGACGCCGTGTATAGTACACTATAATGGCTTTAAAACATGGACCTAAGTGAACGTTTCAAATTGATAAAAGGTCCAAAAACAGAAGTCCAAAACAGAAAAAAAAATGGTTCATGTGATTTTTCAAACCCATGACGTTCGTGATGTCTCCCCTTCCTTTCAGCTGTCGAAATATCGGCGGTGAACGGGAACCTGTTTAACGTCAGTCTGCAATATATGCACGTCAGAGTAACGAACGGTCTCTGATATTAAATAGAAAAAAAAAGGGCCGACCTTGAAGACAGCACAAACAAAACGACAATTGGTGCAGATTGGGGGGAGGGTTGGGCTTCCTGTCATTTTGTGGATGACAGGTCGGGTTTTTTGTTGTTGTTTAGGTGGGGGTGGGGGCATCACAAGTGCTGACGTGATTTGAATAATGGGTGAAATTGCACTGTCAGGTCCTACGTTCAGCGTAGCCTCGTCTCTCCTTGCCCGTGGCGTGGTGGGGGGGGGAGGCCGGGGTTGGTTTTTTATGAGGGGTGGTGCATTCTGAAGAGGCCGCCGGGTGTGTACGGCATGCTCCCAACGGGAGGGGGACGCGGAAGTACTGCCTGGGCTTCCCGGTTCAGCGACCGGGACAAAAGGCTTCGTCTCAGGCTATACGCTTGTGACACACACAATCGAAAAGCTGTGGTTTTTTTTAAGGAAGTGTGCAAGTCATATATTCACCCGGCAACGTTGTCGGGTGAATATAACCTGGTTTTTTGATACCGAACAATGCTCTATACAAGGCCCTATACAACATCGGTTAAAGTCAAAAGATTGCCACAGTTAGTGTGTTAAACCATTAAACATTCAAAAAGAGCATTACTGCGAAGGTTTGAGCTCAAATGGTAATTTGAGAAAGTAGAAAAAGACCAAAAAAGTCAAGGTTTGCGCTCCGTTCTGTAGTGTAAGAAATAGTTTATTACTTGCAAGTAATAAACTATTTGTCGATGTTTGAGTGAAGATTTCTCGGGATGTACAGCATCCCAGACCGTAATATTTCAACATGAGGATTCTATCATGACCATCTACAAACTGTGTAAATTAGAGGGAAATCTGAGGACATGGATGTTTTCCGATCTTCCCAATATTGTATTGATCCTTTAACACTTGATATTTGGACGAAGTAGGCCCATGGTGATTCAGTATCGTCCAGCACTGCAGTTTACTGTGTACACGTCTTTCGTAGGGGATGCGTTGATGATAGCCGTGTTAGCCTAACTAATGGGTGTTAATAATTTCAGGGAAGCACCTACAGACAACAACTTAAGGAAGGGTACCGGTACGTAAGCTTCCACGGGAGACATAGAATGCACGCAACAAAGTTCACGTTCCGAACATTGACCGCGGTCTTAACACTTTAGAAGCCCCCCGAAAAAAACACACAGACGCGGTCGTGATATTTCGAAGGTTCGGGTAGCACCAGGGTTATTAGACATTCCCACGGTGGATTGACAAGGAGGACAGAGCGCCTGCAAACTTCGCATAGACGGGTGACGCTTGAAGGTGCGCACGCTTGATACACAATGCCATAAAATACAAATGCTCGCGGTGTGACTGTAGCGTGCGTTATAATTCTTCAGTGCGGCTCCGAGAAGAGTCGCTTGCCCAACGTTTCCGGGCAGTACGTGCGTCCCTGCCGTTGTCAGAATGGAGTGAGTGGGGGAAATATGTCCCCCCATACCTCCTTGTACGTCCCCCTCCCAATAGTAGCAGGCCCATGTTGCCGCATAGGTGAAGCAAATTTGATGCTTTCGAACAGGTTATGTGAATAGCACCCAGGACTATTTCACATGCACAAATGTCGTATGCCTCTAGATTTTCATATTCATTTCGCGTTCCCTACTACCCTGATCGGCGTGATGTGTCGAGCACATAGAACAGCGCTATACAATCCTCACCCTTTGTTTCGTACAGTGAGTCAGAGCCAGAGCCTGAGCCTGAGCCTGAGCCTGGGCCAGTGAGCCTGAGCCTGAGCCTTAGCCAGAGCCTGAGCCTGGGCCTGAGCCTGAGCCTGAACCAGAGTCAGAGCCAGAGCCTGAGCCAGAGTCTGAGTCTGAGCCAGAGCCTTAGCCAGAGCCAGAGCCTGAGCCTGACCCTGAGCCTGGGCCAGTGAGCCTGAGCCAGAGCCTGAGCCAGAGCCTCAGCCAGAGTCTCAGCCTGAGCCAGAGCCTGAGCCTGAGCCAGAGCCAGAGCCAGAGCCTGAGCCTGAGCCTCAGCCAGAGCCTCAGCCAGAGCCTCAGCCAGAGCCTCAGCCAGAGCCTCAGCCAGAGCCTCAGTCAGAGCCTCAGCCAGAGCCTCAGCCAGAGCCTCAGCCAGAGCCTCAGCCAGAGCCTCAGCCAGAGCCTCAGCCAGAGCCTCAGCCAGAGCCTCAGCCAGAGCCTCAGCCAGAACCAGAGCCAGAGCCAGAGCCAGAGCCTCAGCCAGAGCCTCAGCCAGAGCCAGAATTATCTGGCTATAATGGCTTTAAATGACACAGCAGTCTACGGAGGTCCCGAGCTACCGGCTGCACAAAGCAATTCCCGTAGACTAGTACGCTAATGGCACAGCCTTGGTGAAGAGAGACAGTTGGCTTGCCCTAAAGTAACTCAAGAAATAAAAATATTGCACGCTGCTAACTGACTGGAACAAACCGGATTGAGCAAATCACGTTATATTATGGAGGGCCTCGCATTTCGATCCCAGAGTTCGCATTTCGACGGCGGAGCTCTGTCCTTGTCACTCGACCTCCGGGAGAGGTCCTGCTTGGATCGAAACGTCAGGCCCCCTATCCTTGCCAGGCAAGGATAGGTAAGCTGTCTAATTTGTGTACTTTCTACGAGTTGTTAAGCAAATATCCTGCTCCACCTTATATTGGTTTGCGTTCCCACTGCACCCTTGATCCACCAATTGTGGATCTGATTCAGCAATTTGGCAAAAGGTGGATCAAGATCCCGATCCACCTTATAACGGTTAGTGTTCCCACTGCACCCTTTATCCAGCAATAGGTGGATCTGATCCCGCAATTTGGCAAAAGGTGGATCAAGATCCTGATCCACCTATGACGGTTAGTGTTCCCACTGCACCCTTGATCCACCAATTGGGGGATCTGATCCCGCAATTTGGCAAAAGGTGGATCAAGATCCTGATCCACCTTATAACGTTAGTGTTCCCACTGCACCCTTGATCCAGCAATAGGTGGATCTGATCCCGCAATTTGGCAAAAGGTGGATCAAGATCCTGATCCACCTATAACGGTTAGTGTTCCCACTGCACCCTTGATCCACCAATTGGGGGATCTGATCCCGGATTTTGGGAAAAGGTGGATCAAGATCCTGATCCACCTATGACGGTTAGTGTTCCCACTGCACCCTTGATCCACCAATTGGGGGATCTGATCCCGCAATTTGGCAAAAAGGTGGATCAGATTGGTGGATCTAATGGGAACGGGGCCCATATACGTCATTTAGTTTAATAATACCTTCTCCTGTATTACGCAATCAGCATATCTAGCGCGATGAACGGCGTTACTCAAAACTCATAATTCCTCGAATATACGACAACACTCATACGTCTTCTCCTTGTGTTCTTACAGGCCGTTATTAAAATGTATGGAAGATAAGCCGTCTCCTCGGTTGTTTTGTTTTCCTTTGAAAAGAACGACCCGTCACACGAATACCTTAATCGAGGACGGTCTAAATTGTCCGTGTGGAGTTGTCTGTTACCGACCCCGTTCGCTACGTGTTGTCAGCCTTCCCGAGTATCCCCTCTGCTGTGTCGATACAGAGCGATACAGGCCTGTAATTACGCCGCTGCCAATTTCCTTGACATCATTTTCAAGGCCAGCGGGCGCAACCGAACGCACACCATTATGACGCGCGTGACAAGACGAGAATTGTTTCCCCTCCCCCATCCCAGCCTCCTCCTCCTCCTCCTCCTCCTCCTCCTCCTCCCCCACCTCCTCCTCCTCCTCCTCAATGTAGCCCTCGTGAACGATGCATGTTTACATCCTACCCTTCCTGATGCAATTTGTGTCGAGGTTGCTTGGCAACGCCTCATCTTCCTTCGAGGAATATCGATAGTTTGCCAATAAGCACATAGAATGTGGAGAGAGAGAGAGAGAGAGACATTCTGGGAAAAAAAAAACATTTGCAAAAGCTGCATCCACTTTGTGTCATCCCCGAGCTGCTGTAGCCAGGTTCACAAAAATTGGTTATTTTGCATCCGAATGAATACGGGGGCGTGGTCCCTGGAGATATGCCGGTAGTTAATAGTTAAATATGCTTCTGACTGGCGCCCCACCCCGGCAAAGGCTATAGTTGACTATTTGGGAAGACTGCTGTCTAAGGGCAGGGCATCTTAGATGGTAAGACCGTTGGTACGCAAAACAAGCGTCTTGGGCTCAAGTCCCCGTCCCGTCTAAATTTCCTATGCAATTCTTTTTCAAAATTGTACCCCCAACAAAAGCTCGCTAACTGAACCCTACGGGTCAAGGTTAGGGTTTTTGCACATTTATTTTGTAATGTAGAAGAATAGTGTACCTGAGGTGATTGAATAAAACAAAGGTGACTATGGGTGATTAATGTTCATACATTATAAGGCTACAGACGAAAGGCAGGACCTATCTAAGGCCCTGTACACAACATTGGTAAAGGTCAAAAGATTACGACAGTGTGTGGGCTAAACGATTAAACCTTACAAAAAGGCAATCCTGCGAAGGTTTAAGCTCAAAACGGTAATCCGAGAAAGTAGAAAAAGGCAAAATAAGTCACGGTTTGCGCACCGGCACGTAGTGTAAGAAATAGTTTATTACTCGCAAATAATAAACTATTTTTGTCGATGCTCGTGTAAAGATTTCTCGAAAAGTACAGCATCCCAGACCGTAAATTTCAACGTGAGGATTCTATCATGACCATCTACAAAACTGCGAAAATTAGAAGGAAATCTATGGACATTGATGTTTTCCGATCTTCCCAATGTTGTATTGGGAAGATCTTGAGTCAGGCATGCCTTGATAAAAATGACAGGACAGTACAGAAAGACAACAATGATTCCAGGTTTACCGCAGCTGATGACATAAAAAAAAGGGGAACAAAAGGAGAAACAACAATGTTGTGACGGCATAGAATAACATACAAACAAACGCATAACGCAAAGAGCAACGGGAGAGAATCACAGCCGGCAGGCAGACTTCATTGCAGGACATCAAAACCAGTCCTCCGTGCATCTACAAAATTCCAGACGACCGATCAATCTGATTTCCTGGAAGGCAAACATGCTCACCCTCGACGAGGCCCGTCGAAATGCGCGGAGACGAACATTGCACTCGAAACAGCGTGAATAAAAGCAGAATGGTCGAAGCACGTGTCCCAATAAAATAAAAACCACACACACACACACCAGAAGAGAGGACAGGAAAAGACGACGGGCAGACCGAGTCGATAAATTGCAAGATGGGGACTTTGCCGTGTGGGGACTGTACCAGTACCATCTGGATAACGGTCTCTCTTTGATTTGCGACGCAAATGGGTCTCATTTGCCCAACATTCCCACAAACTACCCGCGTGGGGGACCAACAAGTGTGCTCGCGAAAAATACCATTGGAGGGGTCGGCAAATTTGTTTGCAGTACGAAATCCCCAATTCCATTCCGAAGAGTTCATAACCGAAGCGAGGCATGAGTAGTCTGGCACCCTTTCGATGACGCAATAAGGGGTGCTGTTCAGCACCGGAGCGCACACAGGGTACCCGACAAAGGTGGTCTCGATGGTGATATAGCCCGTTTACGAAATGAAGGCTAAGGCTCGGGCTTAGGCTTCGGTCATATTACTCGTTATGATATCACAGGCATCTAGAAACAAGCGTTTGGCCCACGTTTCTTGGGGAATACCCTGGTACCTATCAAGCCAACAAACCTTCAAATTCGGAGACACACCACAACCTGGTGTTTTTTTTCAGGTTTGGTCAGACGGAGACGAAGCCTGTGCCAGTGCCTAAGCCTTCATTTGGAAAACTGCCATAGAAATGAAAAACATGTTCCGGTGTCCGATTCAGAAGGTTCACAGCTGGAACAATTCACTTCAAAAACGGTCAGAAAAAAATGCAATAATCCCCCCATTCTGTTTTTACCATAATGTTTGTTTTGACCGACGCTTTCCAGCATTTTTGACTTTTATTAAGCCCTAAGCAATAAAGTGAACCAAACCAATAATGAGTCTAAATGTGTGTTAAACATTGCCAAACAATATTCAGCAGTGCAGCAATGAATTACGACAACAATACAATTGACGTCAGTCTAACCTCCGTAAAATGATGACAGGAATCTAGGCTAAGCCACGAAATCTCCCCCCCCCCCAACGCCACCCACATCCCGTCCCCTTTACCTGCCCGTCATAATCAGTCCATGTGCGTTCTTCTCCCCGCTGCTGTTGATTTTACAATGATAATTGATATTCTCATTATGATTGGGCCCCTCTCTCTCCATCTCCCCCGGGGGCAGGGGCCAATGTCAATATTTCCAGGGGAGCGATTGTGCAAGGGCGGCGTTGGAGGGGAGGGGGGCAGGGAGGGAGGGAGGGAGGGTGGGAGAGTGGGTGAGGGGAACGGGAGGAACGGGGGGAGAGAGCCCGGTAAGGGGATACCACGGGAGCCCCTGGCCCGGCCCGCTGCTCCTAATCAACACATGGTCCCGGTCCCTAGCAAGCGAGCAACGCCTCAATTTAATTATCTCGACAGGGGGGGGTGTCTTCTCCTTGTTTACATGACGGAGTTGGTAGGCAAACGAAAGTGTTTCTTCCTTCTCCTCTTCCTCCTCCTATTTCTCCTACACCTCCTCCTCCTTTTTTTCCTTCTTCTCTTCCTCTTCCTCCACATCTCCTCTTCATTCTCCCATTCCCCACACCTCCCTCCCTCCTCTACCCCGTCATCCTATAGCTCTTCCTCCTTCTCTTATTCCTCGCCTTTTTCACCTCCTTCACCTCCTTCTACTCCTTGTCCTACTCCTTAACCTGCTCTTTCTTCTCCTCTTCCTTGGCGTCATTTACCTCATATTCCTCCCTCTACGCCTCTTCCACGCCTCTCCTTCTCCTATCTACTCCTCATCCTCTTCCTCTATCTACCCCTCCTCTGCTACCTCTCCATCTTCATCTACCTATCCATCTTCCTCCCCTCCCCTTCTTCATCTACCTACCCCTCCTCCCGTCCCCCTCTTCATCTACCTACCCCTCCTCCTCCCGTCCTCCTCTTCATCTACCTACGCCTCCTCCTCCTCCCCCTTTCCTTTTCCCTTAAATCTACCCATCCTCCTCTATCGTCCCCTCTTCCTCTACCTACCCCTCCTCCTCTCCCTTTCCTCTATCTACCCCTCCTCCTCTCCCTCTCCCCCTCTTCCTCTCCCTCACCCTTTCCTCTATCTACCCCCCCCCCCTCCCCCTCTCCCTCTCCCTCTCCCTCTCCCTCTCCCTCTCCCTCTTCATCTCCCTCTCCCTCTTTCTCTGTCTTCCTCCTCCTCCTCCTCTACCCCCCTGTTTCTCCTCTTCTTCTTCTTCTTCTTCTTCTTCTTCTTCTTCTTCTTCTTCCCCCGTATACAAATTTATTGCAATATGATCCCCTCTCAGCCACAAATCGAAACACACCTCTGAGCGCATCTCACGTACGTGCGTTAACTCCTGGATAAATTAATCACAGCACGTCTATAAAAATGGAAGAATCCGGTTTTGAATCTAATGAATTAAACGATATCAGTGGCTTTGAGCGATCCGATTTCCGGCGATCATATCAATGGGACAAATCGTTATCATAAATTATTATTTTTACTGTCTCCTTGTGCCTTCCCCCTCTCTCCCTCTCTCTCTCTCTCTCTCTCTCTCTCTTCTCTCTCTCTCTCTCTCTCTTCCTCTCTCCCTCTCCCTCTCTCCCTCTTTCTCTCTTTCCACCTCTGTGTCTCTATCTGTCTATGTATCCCTGGTTCTCTTTCCCCTCTCTCCGTACCCCCTTCTTGTCTACATAGTACTTATGACTATGTCTCCCCCCCTCTCTCTCTCTCTCTCTCTCTCTCTCTCTCTTCGCATCTCTCAGACTTTTTCTGCCTTTCTTGATCTCTCTCCCTTCATCTCTCCACTTCTCTGCCTCTCTCTGTTTGTCTGTCTGCCTGCCTCTCTGCCTCTGCCTCTCTGCCTCTCTGTCTCTCTGCCTCTCTGCCTCTCTGACTCTCTGCCTCTATGTCTCTATGTCTGCCTCTCTGCCTCTCTGCCTCTCTGCCTCTATGTCTCTCTGTATGTCTCTCTGCCTCTCTGCCTCTCTGCCTCTCTGCCTCTCTGCTTCTATGTCTGTCTCTCTGCCTCTCTGCCTCCCTGTCTGTCTCTCTGCCTCTCTGCCTCTCTACCTCTCTGCCTCTCTGCCTCTCTGTCTGTCTCTCTGCCTCTCTGCCTCTCTGCCCCTCTGCCTCTCTGCCTCTCTGCCTCTCTGCCTCTCTGCCTCTCTGTCTGTCTCTCTGCCTCTCTGTCTGTCTCTCTGCCTCTCTGCCTCTCTGTCTGTCTGTCTCTCTGCCTCTATGCCTCTATGTCTCTCTGTCTGTCTCGCTGTCTCTCTGCCTCTATGTCTCTCTGTCTCTCTCCCCAGCTCTCCACTCTCTCTCTCTCTCCTTTACCACGTAATAACTGACATCTAAATTATTCAGGCTCAATATAGTTACCCGAGGGACGGTTGTCAATCACCACCACCAGTTGAGCGAATGTAATTGAGAACAAGAGACAGAAATGAAGCCCACCTCATCTCGGTTTGTAGTCGAAGTCATAATTCATAAACAAACAAAATAAGGGGAATGGGGGGGGGGGTTATTACTAGAATAATCGCGCGGTCACCCCGCATCGTCGATGCTATGAGGTTCGTACAAGATTGGGGATTCACATGTCTGTCTCACTCCCCTCTCCGTCTCTCTCTCTGTGTTTCTGTACTGTGTTTCTCTGTCTGTGTCTGTGTTTCTGTACTGTGTTTCTCTGTCTCTCTCTGTGTTTCTGTACTGTCTTTCTCTGTCTGTCTCTGTGTTTCTGTACTGTGTTTCTCCGTCTGTCTGTCTCTTTATATATCTATATGCCACTTTCTCCCTATGTCTGTGTCTGTCCCTGTGAATCTCCCTCTCTCTCTCTTTATCTGTGTCTCTGCCTCTCTCTCTCTGTGTCTCTGCCTCTCTCTCTGTTTCTCTCTCTCTCTCTCTCTCTTTCTCTTGCTGTCTTTCTCTTCCGCCTCCCTCTCTTTCTCTTCCTCTGTCTGTCTGTCTCTCTTCCGCCCCCCCCCCTCTCTCTCTCTCTCTCTCTTCCTCTCTCAACCTCCCTCAACTCATTTGGGATCCTTCAAAAAAAGAAGAAACCAAAATAAATAAAAGGGCGATGAAATCAGAATGCGCTGGAGCAGTCTTCTTCTTTTTTCATCGAGGCTCCCTCTCGATCACATCCAAACCGTTCAGTCCCCGGGTCCCGCAGGGAGAGTCACCGTGGAAACCGATCCAGAGCTTTCCCCAATTACACCGCTCAGGCCGGTCTGCGTTATTTTCTTTCGTTCGTTCGGTTTTTTGGTGTTTTTTTTTTTTTTACCTCTCTTGGAAGAAGAGAAGAAAAGGACGGAATCACAACGAGCGGAGATGAATAGCGCGTCTCTCGCTGCCTGCATCCGCAGCGGTGGGTTTTTTCTTTCTCCATTGCCCCCTCTATACCTCTCTATTGCAAACTCGGTAATCCGCTACAATGCGCAATCCTAAACCGACCGTCCAGCTGTATTGAGACCCCCCCCTCCCTCTCCCTCGCCACCATACACACTCGGCGAACAAAACTTTCTGAAACGTGCAAGGCAAAACAATGATGTCACATTGGCGCCATATATGACGGCCGCGGCGAGGCGAAGGCAATCGGATCAGACGCGAATTGGCTCCGAAAAGTCCTCCGAGGTTTTAACGAAGGAAAATGACGAGTGAGGAGGGGGAGGGGAGGAGGAGGAGGAGGAGGAGGAGGAGGAGGAAGAAGGAGAAAGAAGGAGGAGGAGAAGAATAACCTGTTTAACAAACAACCTTCCTGGTAATAAACGAGAAGGAGAAGGAGAATTAAAAGGGGGAGGAGGAGGAGGAGGAGAAGGGGAATGAGAAAGAAAAGGGGGAGGAGAAACGGAAGGAAGATAAGAAGACGAAGAAGGAGACAGAGAATGAGAATGCAGACAAGGAGAAGGAGACGGAGAAGGATTAGAAGAGAAGGAGGGGAAGACGGAGAAGAAAAGGGGAAGGAGAATGAGAAGGAGAAGGAAGACAAGGAAGAGACGAAGAAGGAGGAAAAGAGAAGGAGAAGGAGATGGAGACGGAGACGGAAAAGGAGGAGAAGTAAGACAAGGAGAAGGAGACGGAGAGGGGGGAAGAGAGGAAAAGGAGAAGGAGAAGGAGAAGGAGAAGGAGAAGGAGACTGAGAATGAGAAGGAGAAGGAGAAGGGGAAGGGGAAGGAGAAGGTGAAGGAGAAGGAGAAGGAGAAGGAGAAGGAGAAGGAGAAGGAGAAGGAGAAGGAGAAGGAGAAGGAGAAGGAGAAGGAGAAGGAGAAGAGAAAGAGAAGGAGAAGGAGAAGGAGAAAAGGGGTGAGGACGAGGGGGAGGGAAAGGATTTGAAGGCTTGCATGGTGGAAGCTCAAATTGAAACGTCAGCAGTAACACAGTGAACAGTGTATGCCATCTCTTGTGAGATGAAGTAAGACTCTGAAAAGAGCCGGTAACTCTACGTCTTGAGCATGCAGTGTGCATGCACTCTACCCGTAGTCAGGGGACACAAGAAAGGAAAAGGAGAAAGACAACCTCGGTGAAGTGGGGAGTGAAAAAGCATGCATTACTAAGGTGGCCCCCTGAAGACTTATGAAGTTGTCCTGAGTACACACAGTATACACAGGCAGAGCAACTCAATACACCTCGAGCTGTCTGCAAGGAGACGGGTTCCGGAAGCGCCTGTCATTGCGTGCACTATGCAGCCGTCAAGATTTATACGGGTTATACAAACGGCCTACAGGCGCGGTAATTTCAAACACACACGCAGGCGCTGCCGTCCTCGGAAAGGGGCGGTGGGAGACGGGCAGAGGGAAGGTGTGTTACCGGCCGGGATGGTTTCGCATCTCGGCCGGGTGATCAACTGGCCCGAACGCCCCCCGGCTATCGGACGAACGTCCGAGGCTTTTTTTTTGTTAGGTCTATTGTCAAAAAGATCATCGGTTGAGTGCCGGTTGAATTCATCCGACCGATAAAATTTCCCCCGGTAGAAAGCCGTTTGTACTGGATTCTGGGGTGAAAAAATCACGATGGCTATCCGGTGGAAACGTCATCGGACGGGTCAAATCACACACAGAATAACGTTTGTCAAAAACGATTGATCAAAGATTGAATAGACTAACCAGTATAGACTAACCATTATTTGTTGGGCCCTGTTGGGTATCACTTCAATCTCCCTGATCATTCGATATCAGATATGAGTGTAGTGGGCATATAATCCCTTGGTCACCGTAGTGATGCTGTCCGACTTAGCCGTAAGAAAATGGTCCCGGTTCAAGTCCCATGCATTCTAACCCATTTTTTAAGTTCCCAGTCATTTCTTTCTCCTTTATTTGTTTGAGATATATCACGCAGGTTTTGTTTCAAACAAACGAAGGACATTTTTTCGCAATATTGATCGTTAGTGTATAAACACTTGAGACAACCATCACATTTACAGCATTCTCTGTATTTTACTGATCTTCTTCTTGCGTATGAGACCTGCTGCTATACTATACTATACTATACTACTTCACGAAGGTGCCGCAACCATTCCACAGTTGCTGGGCATGGGTTGGTCAGGTTAGTGTGGGATCCCACTGATGTGTCTCGATCGCAGCTGATATCAAAACCGGTCATTCAACGACGACATTCATTATGTAGCCATGTGGTATGAGGAGCGCATGCAATACCCGTCCCCAACACGCGAGGCGTGCGACGCGCTCATGTGACCATCGTGAGGACGGCGGGAGAGAGGATCTGGAGCCGGATCGAGTCCCCGAAGTGCCAAGCAATTACCCGCACCATAATGTAGTGGTAATTTTATATCGGGTTGGGTCAAATCGAAATCCCGCAGGAAAGCGCGCGCGCACACGCACCACACACACAGACCCTATATATGACCCGGCACAGCGACATGAGGAATATCCCACCAAAACACTTTTCGAGTAAACAACGCCTGAAGTCAAAGTATCTTCTCAATTCGATTAAAAAAAATCAATTTTTTTTTTCTATTTTCGGAACATTAATGTATTAGAGGATATTATGTCCAAAGGAGTTTTTCAAAATCCGTCTCTAAATGTTGAAAAAACGAGGATTTCGGGGGAGTGTTTGTGTACTGTTTTCATGAAAATGTAAAGTACCTGCCTTTTTGAATGGCCGCTTTCGAGGAGTTAGAATGGCGCTGCTATATTGTGTCTTGTGCCAAATGAACGAGCGAAGTCCCCTTGTACTATTTACAACAGAGTTCGCACGGAAATAATTTTGATATCATTTGAAAGCTAATGATATATTCTTTCACATCATTAGAAAATCTCAAAATCTCAACAGTGGGGGTTATTCCTCATTATGCTGTGCCGGGTCACATATACACGTTTGGTTTTCGCATGGTACGAGTGGCGAGATACGCAGCGATCTCCCCGCGTGCAATAATCGTG
>CATLJK010000114.1:0-15000 GCA_949987565.1 Luidia sarsii
CCCCCCTCTCTCTCTCTCTCCCCCTCTCTCCCTCTCTCTATCCCTGTCCCCCTCACACTCCATATCCCCTTCTCTCTCTCCCTCTTTATTTCTCTCCGTCTCTGTTTCTATATCGAATCTCTCTATCTCCACCTCTCCACCTCTCCCTCTCTCCCTCTCTCTCCCTCTCTCTCTCCCTCTCTCTCCCTCTATCTCCCTATCTCCCCTATCTCTCTCCCTCTCCTCTCTCTCCCACTCTCTTCCTCTCTCCCTCTCTGTCCCTCTCTATCTCACTCTACCCCTCTCCCTCTCCCTCTATCTTTCTCACTCTCTCTCTCCCTCCGCCCGACTCTCTCTCTATCTGATTCCCTACCTATTCCATCCTCTATCTCTCTCTTCCCCTCTCCCTCTGACTCTCTCTCTCTCTCTAACTCTCTGTTACCTTCTTTCTTTCTCTCTCCACTAGAGAAGATGTATGTCTTTACACTTTTGCTAACGGTTGAAAGACAGATCTGTATAATCATTAAATCGAGCCCGTAGACCACCCTCCCTGCCCGCAAGACTCGGTCCCGGCCGCACAAAGGAGTAGCAGGCAACATGGTATTGTACCCGATCCATGGACGGCGGTTCAACCGTGTAACGCGCTGGTTAAGCAGGCGTGAAATAACCCGGCCCTTTGCCATTATCCCCGCCTAGCAAACTCGTCAAATACTCCCTCCTTCCCTCCCAATCCCTCCCTCCTTCCCTCCCACTCCCTACCTCCTTCCCTCCCTCTTTCCCTCCCCCCTGACCGCCCCCGAGACAAAAGCCAGCCAGGATCTTGTCAACTCTTATTTGCCGCGACAGCTTTGTGCCCGATCGAGTCCCACAATGAATTCGACGGTAATAAGGAGTTTGACTACCGGGTAACTACCCGAGAATAATATACGAGATAACAGCTCACAGAAAAAAGGTCGGTAAAGCAGCATTAGCAGCAACATCAGCAACAACAACAACAGCAACAGCAACAGCAACAGCAACAGCAACAACAACAGCAACAGCAACAGCAACAGCAACAGCAACAGCAACAGCAACAGCAACAGCAACAGCAACAGCAACAGCAACAGCAACAGCAACAGCAACAGCAACAGCAACAGCAACAGCAACAGCAACAGCAACAGCAACAGCAACAGCAACAACAACAACAACAGCAACAACAACAGCAACAGCAACAGCAACAACAACAGCAACAGCAACAGTAACGTGACCAACAGTAACAGCAGCAGTAACAAGAGAAATGGTAACAGCAGCAGCAACGGCTACAGCAACAGCAACAACAAAGACAACCGAAACAACCAAATAAGCAATAACAGCAGCAACAACAGCAACAACAACAACAACTGTCGCAGCAACAACGTCAGTAGCATCAACAAAAAAACAACACCAGTAGCAACAGTGGCTGGAACTTGAAAGAACAGTCGCCATGACGGTAACATCAATTAGCAGCAGCATTAAGAACGACAACGCCAGTAGCAACAGCAGCAACAGCGACAACAACGAGACAGTAGCAGCAGCAGTTGCAACAACCAAAGCAACACCAACAATTACTGTAACGGCCCACCTGATCTAGTAAATCAAGACATTGTCTACCAAAGATCCTATATAGCGTGCGTGCGAAGCGCGCCATGTATTCAGCTTACTCTGAGCAAAAGGTGCAAAAGTCGCTCGCCTGCCATTTTAACAAGCAACAGAGTCCTCTGTCGTCTGCTTTTGGTGCGGGAAAGTCACAAACAGCGACAAAGATTACAGCACTGGATGCGTGAATAGAATGTGATAAGGTCTCTTGTCAAAAAAGATCATCGGTTGAGTGCCGGTTGAATTCATCCGACCGATAAAAATGTCCCCCGGTAGAAAGCCGATTGTACTGGACTCTGGGGTGACAAATACACGATGGCTATCCGGTGGAAACGACATCGGACGGGTCAAATCATCCGATACCAAACCGATGACCTTTTTGACAAGAGTCCTAACTTTTGACGTGATGTCAAAATTTTGACGCGTGCGACTTTGCTTACTAAAAAAAAAACCGGCATCCAGTGCGTATACTTCGTCCGGACGCGTGCGATCTCGCAAGAGTGGGCTATCTTGCGCGCCTTCGCGCGCCATACGATCCTTGATGTCTGCACGCCAATGTCTAGAATAGGGGGAAGGGGTATATATACAGGCACAGGTTATTCATTTCCTGAAGGGAATACCACGACCAGTAACAGCTTCCATGATGAATCTTCATTTCCTGCCGAGCAGCAAACGGATGTGCGACAGGAAAGGAGAAGACAACCTCCCCACTAAACCACACACATGCAGACAACAGGTTGCCAACCAATGACGAAGGATTTTTTTTTCAGAAAGGGCGGGGGGATAAACATTACGTGCGCACGGGTCTTTCGCGCTGGCAACATCGCGATGCCAATGTGTACGACGTGCCTATTGACTTCAGGTTTGGGTAGAAAATAAAAAACAGCTTCTTTAAACAGTCGAAAAGGGTCGTCACTAACGCCAAATGCTTAATCTTAATGGAGTTAATACACAACTGCTCACTGACTAAGATGACAAGCCTGCAGCAATACATCAATCTCAAAAGTTAGAGGGCCTGACGTTTCGATCCTAGCATGACCTTTCTCAAAGGAAAGTTGGAGGACATGACGTTTCGATCCTAGCAGGACCTTTATCAAAGTTAGAGGGCCTGACGTTTCGATCCTAGCAGGACCACTCTCAAAGGTCCTGCTAGGATCGAAACGTCAGGCCCTCTCGCTTTTGAGATTCAATTGTAATGGCTTCACCATTAAAGAATTGTAAAGATTATCGGGATTATTTTTGTCGACTGGATCCCTTCACCACATATAAACTAGTCTTTGGATGCTTATTCTGAGCCCTACAATCCTGACCCTGACCCTTACCCCTGTCCAACCTTCACCCTAACCCTAACCCTATACACACCTCAGGCGTGATCCCTGAAACAGAGCGCTCATATTTTGAAATTCGTCATTTTCCGAAGCGCTCCAGAAACTACTGGTGTCAAGTTTTTAAAAAGTATCGATTGCTATAATTATATAGAAAGACACTGAGTGTAGCCTAATGTTTCGAGCCCAACATTTAGCATCAATTTCTTTGCGCTGGCTTGTAGAGCGGAGTTTCGTAATCTGTTATCAAGCAAGTTTCTTCTAAATCTCCCCAAAATTTGACCAAAGACACCCACTTTCAAGACCGTCACTTCGAGACCGAGAACGAAACCCAATTTACAGGAGTAGTTGTGATTGCTGGCCCACGGCTTAACTTGAAGGGATATATTTATTCTCTCTCCACCTGTACCCCCTTCTGCCTCTCTTTCTGTCTCTCTTTCTCTCTCTATCTTTCTCTCCCTTCCTCCCACTCTCTCTCTCTCACTCTCTATCCCCCTCTCTCCGTCCTATCTCTCTCTTCCTTTCGTCATCTCTTTCTTTCTTCCTCTCCCTTCCTCTTTTTTTCTCCCTCTCCACCTCCCTCTCCCTCCCCATGTCCCTCTCCCTCCCCATGTCCCTCTCCCTCTCTCCCTCCCTCTGTCTCTCACTCTTTGTCTCTCCCTCTCTCCCTGCCTCTCTCTCTCCCTTTCTCTATTTATATATTTGTCTCAATCTCTCCCTTCCTCTTTCCTTCCTCTCTGTTTCTCCCTCTCCATCCCCCTCTCTCTCTCGCTCTCCCTCCCCCTCCCTCTCCCTCGTCCTCCCCCTCTCCCTCCCCCCTCTCTCTCTCCACATGTGTCTCCCACACCCTCTCGTTCATTCTCTCCCATCCCCTCTCTGTCATTCTCCCCTCCCCTCTCTCTTTCTTGACCTTCCCCAACCGCTCTATATGAAATCATAGCGACCGTTCTTCTCCTTCACTTTTCCTTAGTGCGAGGTGCGTCACGCGACGCGTTGCGATTCGATTCAAGCCAAAAGTGCACGGTCCCCTAAAGTGACGAAGAAGGCACTCGTTCCCTCAAACTTCTCTTGCAACATTCGCTTCCAAGAAGTAAATCGACCTCCATCACGATCCTCCATTATTACTCTGTGACCCGTGTCACTCTGAGTCACCTTAGCCATGTGTCTCTGTATTGAATAAAGAGGGTAATTTCTTCTCGGAATGAGTCAATAGTCCGAAACACTTTTCGAGTAAACAACGCCTAAAGTCAAAGTATCTTCTCAATTCGATTAAAGTTGTTTTTTTGTATTTTCGGAAAGTTAATGTATTGGAGGACATTTGGATATCATTTGAAAGTTAATGGTACACTCTTTCACATCATTAGAAATTCTCAAAATCTCAAAAGTGGAGGTTATTTCTCATTACGATGTGCCGGGTCGCATTTACTCTGGCAAGAATGATATAGATAAAACAGTCTCCTGACGACGGGCAAGGTACACACTACCCGAAACGTTGAGTTACCGGCTCTTTTCAGAGCCACACACCTTCTCGAAAGAGAAGTGCTACATGGTGTCACCGCAAAACCTTCCACTTACAGTATTTCCACCATGCAAACCTTCTTAAGTCTTATCTAAGGATGAGCAAAACGCAACACCAAAACATGAAGGCCTGACGTTTCAATCCCACCGTAATCATCATCCTCAAAGGTTTAATATTTCGTCTGTCCGACACCGGTTTCGACTCCGAAACGTCGTGAGCTTGTGATTGAAGTTGACGGACGCAATCCACCAGTTTGACCTCTGAGTGACCCACCGCGAGCGGCCCCGACTGAACGGACTGACACCGGTATGGTCAGCAAGACGGCAAGGCGACTGGATATTGCCAAACGTAATTGCTGGACAGCTCGACCCGCGCGAACAGATAAATCACATCACCACCAACTGCTTTGGCGGACATTTTGGTTGCGACCTGGGAGGAAATTCTCTGATCCTGAAGTCGTCGTAGGGGGGGGGGGGCGGGGTCTGGTGGCGTTCATGTCGCAGCGTGAGGTCTCCCGGAAGACGGACAGCTCCTGCTGGGATCGAAACGTCGAGGGTATTTCCCCCGCCCTAGCAACCAGCAAAATGCGAGGAAAGAACTCTCCGAATGATTGTTAACTTTCAACAAAGAAGGGGCCATAAAATCTCCCACTTCAAAAATTCCCCAAAAATGATTTTGGGGGAAAAACTACCGACCAATCGATCACTCCCCACCCTCTCCGCTCCGAACCCAAACAAAAACAACAATAAAGAGAATCATTACGAAAGCCACGTCCGTGCAGCTTCTCAACGTCAACAGCCTCTTCAACGTCAACAAGCTCCCTTAGCTGCCTAAACAATTGTCGGACAGTGCGGTCCAAACTCCCTCGCTGTGCGGCACGGGTATATACTACCTGAGCAAAGTATTGGAGGACTAGAGAGCACGTTGACGTTGAAGAGCTACACACACGTCCGACAAATCGCCTTGAGAACTTGGGTCGAATTTCACAGGACGAACTATAGTCCCTATATGTGACCCTGCACAGCGACATGAGGAATATCCCACCAAAACACTTTTCCAGTAAACAACGCCTGAAGTCAAAGTATCTTCTCAATTCGATTAAAAATCAATTTTATTTTTATTTGTATTTTCGGAAAGGTAATGTATTGGATGATGTTATGTCCAAAGGATTTTTTCGAAATCCGTCTCTAAATATTGGGGGGGGGGGGGGAAACGAGGATTTCGGGGGAGTGTTTGTGTACTGTTTTCATGAAAATGTAAAGTTCCTGCCTTTTTGAATGGCCGCTTTCGAGGAGTTAGACTGGTGCTGCTATATTGTGTCTGGTGCCAAATGAACGAGCGAAGTCCCCTTGTACTATTTACAACAAAGTTTATGCGGAACTAAAATTTGATATCATTCGAAAGCTAATGGTATACTCTTTCACATCATTAGAAAAATCTCAAAATCTCAAAAGTGGGGGTTATTCCTCATTATGCTGTGCCGGGTCACATAATACAGAGAGTACCGACAACTTAAGATTTGCACGCCATTATGTTTCCATTCCGGAGACATGCCCATCGAGTTGTCACCAAACATGATCTAATCTATCTTATCTAATCACGATCCGATCTAAGTTGTATCGCGAACCCCACGCCGTACCGAACAATGGGAGACAAAAAATGGCGTCAAAATCTATAAATTGTCCGGTACTCTCAGTATTACAAGGATTCTAGGGCGAACGGAAGAAGAATGCCATCTCGTTTGCACGAAAGCAGACGACCTTACTGACAAAAAACAATCCGACCTTGAAAGACGCTATAGCGGATCTCCACAAATTGTGTCGACCTAATTCTCATCGTCTTTCACTGGTGTGTTGTTGTGTGTGTGTGTGTGTGTGTGTGTGTTCCATTTGGCCAACGCGAATACCGATACCGCTTTTGCTGGCAGGGGGAGCGGGACATGCCCTTTGACCTCCGCCAATTTGGATCGAGTTAGCCGGGTCAGCCCGCCAACCCCCCCCCTACCTATCCTAACTCGACGTACCTTCCGCGCCAAACACGGTCTCCCCAGCTCATTGCCTGCAAACGTTGTCCCAATAAGAACCCCCCCCCCTCTCGGATAGGCCTGGTGGGCAGACGGACCGGGTACCCGAAACCCGACCGAGGATTACGGGTACCCGGTTTTCATTTTGTGGAATCGATTACCCGATTTTTTTTAAGTGTTTAAAATTAATGATTTAACATTTATTTTGTAAATTAAAGGTAAATTAAAGCAGTGGACTCCAAAGCCCAGAACAGTTTGAATCAATATATTTGCTATACCTGAGTCTAGTGATCCCATAAATAAACATAAACAACTCACAGATACATTTCTGGCAAAATTAAAGATTTCTTAAAACCGTTTTACTCTAAGCTAAGGCCCTTTAAATCATCTTCATCCGTTGCGATCAATTCAAGACACACCTGTACAAAATCACACCTGTACAAGCAGACCCATTCCTAAACTTCACAATCCTATAACTGTCTTTGTCAGGGCTGTTTTTTTTTTCCCGGCAGGCGAGGAGGGGGTTTATTCCGAAGGGGTTTGGAAGTTAAATTTGTCGGCTCACGACCGGCTCAGATTTACGAAGCTACCCCTAGGCCTCCATTTGCGGTTCCCGGATTCCGTCGGAGTGGTAATTCCACTTGGAAATCCCCTAATTCCGTGAGAATACTTCTGCAGGCGAACCAACTCCCCACACACGTAAACACACACAAAAAAGGGACTGTTTTTGACCATTTTTTTCCCTTCCTCCAAAAAAAATCAACTGGTGACAATTATTGGTTAATGGAACCTTAGCTTGTCGGTATAAATCAATCACAATATCACATACATTTTCTGAAAAGATCTGGAGAAAGTGGTGAGCAAACGATTTTGTTTGGGGATGCAATTTTTTTCAGATCACGTAGGGGGAGAGAGAGGGGAGATAGAGAGGGGGAGAGAGACGAAGGGGAGGGAGAGATAAAGGGAGGGAGGGAGAGGTGAGAGAGAAGAGAAGGGGAGATAGAGAGGGAGAGAGGGGAGGGGAGAGAGAGAGATGGAAAAGGGAGAGAGAGGTAGAGAGAGAGATGGAGGGAGGGATATCAGAGAGAAGGGAGAAGAGAGAGGGAGATACAGAGAGGGAGAGGGAGGTGGAGAGAGATGTAGGGAGGGATATCAGAGAGAAGGGAGAAGAGAGAGGGAGATATAGAGGGGAGAGGGAGGTGGAGAGAGAGATGGAGGGAGGGATATCAGAGAGAATGGAGAAGAGAGAGGGGGTATAGAGGGGGAGAGGGAGGTGGAGAGAGAGATGGAGGGAGGGATATCAGAGAGAATGGAGAAGAGAGAGGGAGATATAGAGGGGAGAGGGAGGTGGAGAGAGAGATGGAGGGAGGGATATCAGAGAGAATGGAGAAGAGAGAGGGGGATATAGAGGGGGATAGGGAGGTGGAGAGAGAGATGGAGGGAGGGATATCAGAGAGAATGGAGAAGAGAGAGGGGGGTATAGAGGGGGAGAGGGAGGTGGAGAGAGAGATGGAGGGAGGGATATCAGAGAGAATGGAGAAGAGAGAGGGGATATAGAGGGGGAGAGGGAGGTGGAGAGAGAGGTGGAGGGAGGGATATCAGAGAGAAGGGAGAAGAGAGAGGGATATATAGAGGTGAGAGGGAGGTGGAGAGAGATGTAGGGAGGGATATCAGAGAGAATGGAGAAGAGAGAGGGGGTATAGAGGGGGAGAGGGAGGTGGAGAGAGAGATGGAGAGAGGGATATCAGAGAGAAGGGAGAAGAGAGAGGGAGATATAGAGGGGGAGAGGGAGGTGGAGAGAGATGGGGGAGGGAGAGGTGAGAGAAGAGAAAAGAGTGGGTGAGATAGAGAGGGGGAGATGGAGAGAGGGAGATGGAGGGAGGGAGGGAAGAGAGAGAAGAGATGAGAGAAGAGAGAAGAGAGAGGGAGATATAGAGGGGAGAGAAGGGAGGTAAAGATAAATGGATTGGGAGAGGAGAGAGTATAGAGAGAAGGGGGTTAGAGGGGGGAGAGGGGAGGGGAGAGAGAGATGGGGAGGGAGAGGAGAAAGAAGAGAGGGGGAGAGAGAGGGAGTGCACGATTGACGAACTGAAACCAACTCTCACTCGCAAGCAAGACGACTGGCCCACACCTTATTAAGAGTGGGGATTTATATTGGCACGGCGTTCCGACTAAAAAACAAACATGTTTGTGCTTATTTTAGCGTTTACCTCGACGACTGCCCGGAAGACATGACCCACGTGTGACACACACCTGCGTGTCTTGGGCGCAGTCATCTCTCTACAATAGCGATAGCGAGGGTGACCTCTGAGGCGGGGTCAACGTTTCGGGCCCGGATCCGAATTTTTTTCCCAGGATGGGAAAGGCCACCATTAACATAAACGCGCGCTATTGGTTGCATTAAATGCAACAAAAATATTTAAAAAATATCCAGATATGGTGAATTATTCATGATAATTTTGCACGCCGACATCTTTAGTATGTGCTTGTGGTGTAATAAAATACATGCATACTAGTTACATTATGTAGACATACACACACATGTACATTGTACATGTACATGTACACCTTACATGTATACTCAAATCAAGATCTGAGTGGATAAGTGGAATGATAATCATAAATAATTCACCACGCGTAGACAAAATCCAACCAATAGCGCGCCTTTATTCTAACAATGCCCTTTCCCGTCCTGGGAAAAAAAAATACGCGGCCCGAATGCGCTACCCCTGTCGTCAGTACTATAGCATTATGGCTTGTGAACCTTTCAAATATCATGTATAGCGCTTGCCATAGTAGGACCTTTCTCAATGGTCTTTTGCCTTTGAGAAAAGGTCCTGCTAGGATCAAAACGTCAGGCCCTCGAACTTTTGAGATGCATGTATTGCAGGTCATTTTAGTCAGTGAGCAGTTTGCAACATTTTTTTTTATTTACTCCGTGAACTGCTTTTATGAGAAAGTCTGTTGTTATGAATTTTGTCTATAGAGCTACAGAAAAAAATGGTAAAGTTTTGTAGTTTTCAACATTTTTGTATTTTGTATTTACATTTTACATTTTTTTTTTTTACAATTTACATTTTGTATTTTGTATTTACTTATTTGCTCTTTTTTTTTTCGTTCAGACCTGACATGACTACGGGCATTCTCGCTGATCACAATCGACAGTTTACACGCGGGAAATCACTGATTGTTCTTTTCTTGTCTTCTTCCGTCTCTCTCCGTCTTTTTTTTTTTCTCAATTCAGAGTCAAGAGCGCAGGTCTGCGCGTTTCTCCACGAGTCACGTGGCCGCGGCTCAGACATGCGCGTGCGCAGATCCGACCGCAGCCAAGATCCAATCCCCAGGGACCTCGCCGCGTTCCGAGGTTGGCTATTTTTAAGACCTGGATCAGCTCCGATGGTAAGAGAGCCGGTACTGCAAAAAAAGGGGGGGTCTCGGAGTTCAAGTCACGGTCCAATCAATATTTTCTTTTGCCGTGTTTTTTTTTTTTCAAAACGGTTTTTAAAAAAAATCAGTCAGTTTTTATTTCCCCCATATTATTTTGTTCGACACTCAAATAAACCACTTGAAAGCACACACTGTATATATATACAAGAGTCACTCGCAGGGGAAGATACCCTGAGGCCAGTGTGAGAGAGAGAGAAAAAAGATTTGTCCAAACAACAAGTCTTGGTTCCGAAGAGATCCCCCCCAAAAAAAAAAAAAAAAAAAAAAATGTCAGCACTGCCCGAACTTTGCCACGGGCAAGTTCAATTTGTTTTCCCGAATATAGCAGGAATGAGGCGATGGATTTGTATGTGATGTTTGCGTGGAGGAAGAATGCAGTTCAGTGAGGGTATTTTGCCCTTACTCGACGTATATAGGGAGCTGTGTGTTCACGTTGCCGTACACACTGCCCGCACTAGGCGGGAATGATTCTCCACAGTCCACACAGGCATTATAAACACCGATGATAATAGTTGGAATCCAGAAGTTCTAAACGACGGGCAGAGTACACGCTACTTGAATCGTTAAATTTTCAGAACCACACTCCTTCTCGAAAGAGAATTGCTACATGGTGTCACCGCAAACCTTCCACTTAGTATTTCCACCATGCAAACCTTCAAGTCTTATCTAACCCCGATGATAGTTTGAATCCAGGAGTCTCCTGGCGACGGGCGGAGTACACACTACCCGAAACGTTGAGTTACCGGCTCGTTTCGGAGCCACACTCCTTCTTGAAAGAGAAGTGCTACACGGTGTCACCGCAAACCTTCCACTTAGTATTTGCACCATGCAAACCTTCAAGTCTTATCTGAGTTACCTGCTCTTTTCAGAGCCACACTCCTTCTTGAAAGAGAAGTGCTACATGGTGTCACCGAAAACCTTCCACTTAGTATTTCCACCATGCAAACCTTCAAGTCTTATCTGAGTTACCGACTCTTTTCAGAGCCACACTCCTTCTTGAAAGAGAAGTGCTACATGGTGTCACCGAAAACCTTTCACTTAGTAGTATTTCCACCATGCAAACCAGTTCAAGTCTTATCTAACCCCGATGATAGTTGGAATCCAGGAGTCTCCTGAAGACGGGCGGAGTACACACTACCCGAAACGTTGAGTTACCGGCTCGTTTCGGAGCCACACTCCTTCCCGAAAGAGAAGTGCTACACGGTGTCACCGCAAACCTTCCACTTCATAGATTTTTTCCAGCATGTAAACCTTCAAGTCTCATCTCACTCGACGCAATGAGCACTGCGTGCATGCTCAGTGCTTTGCCCGATTGCCTTTTGAAAAGAAAAAAAACAAAAACAAATACAGGCAGCTCGGGTGGGAGTCGAACCCGCAACTCATGCTGGGGATCGGAGTGGACCTGCATTTGACTTGGACCAGTTCATGATTTGTCTTTGCACTACATCGGGTACAAAAAGTGCACAGCCGCCTGGCGGTTGGGATAGTCGTAGATACTTAGACGGTTTCTTGTTTGGGTGTTTTTGTTGTGTGTTTTAGGAGGGGTAGGTCTTGAACATTCGGGTTAAAGGCCCAATACAGCATTGTGAAGATCGGAAAACATCGATGTCCACAGATTTCCTTCTGATAATTTACACAGTTTGTAGATGGTCATGATAGAATCCTCACGTTGAAATCTTACGGTCTCGGATACTGTACCTCCCTAGAAATCTCCACTCACACGTCGACAAATAGTTTATTACTCGCGAGTAATAAACCATTTCTACTACAGAAAAACTGTGACGGTTTTTTTTTTGCCTTTTTCTACTTCCTCAGATTACCATTTGAGCTAAAACCTTCGCAGGATTAATTTTTTCGGAAAGTCGAAAGGTTTAGTACACAAACTGTGCAGCAATCTTTTGACTTTTACCAATGTTGTATAGGGCCATATACATCTTGCTCGGTATAAAAACTGACACCCTCGATCTGTCATCTGTTTCTAAGGAAGAGCTCCGTGATTGGTCCTGACACTTCATAATACTGCGTCCTTACAATGACCCACAGTCGCTTCAAGTTCCCCCGATCACGGAGCCCTATAGGAGTGAGCTGTGAGCTGGAGGCTCGCTGCAATGCCGTACCGGCAGGAAACAGTTCCTTCTCCACAACTTCCTGAGGTCCTAGCTGCCTCCAACCCACCCCCCCCCCTGGATCTGTCAGACATGACTTCGAGGGGGGGAGGGGTTGATCCTAAAGTCGGCCCCAGCTAGGGTTGGCATCGACCCTTGCTGTTACGCCTAAGCCGTCCAAACACGACGACCGATCTTCTCGCACTTATTTTAAACGTCGGGGTTAAGCGGCTAGCTCAGAGGTGAGAGATAGAGAGAAAGAGAGGGGAGGAGAGAGATGAAGGGAGAAGGAGGAGAGATAGAGACCGACGAAGAGAGAGAGAGAGAGGTTGATAGTGTGTGGGAGAGAGGTGGAGGGAGGCAGAGAGGGGTAGACAGAGTGTGTGAGAGAGAGGCGGAGGGAGGGAGGGAGAGTGAGGATGATAGAGAAAGAGGGAAGGGGGGAGAGAGAGGGAGAGAGGTGGAGAGGGGGATTGTGAGAACACAGAGAGAGATGCGGAGACAGAAGGAGAGAGTAGGAGGGAGGCAGAGAGAGGTGGTCAGACTCAGAGTGTGTGGAGAGAGAGGTGGAGGGAGGGAGGCAGGGAGAGATGGATGGAGT
Source organism: Luidia sarsii (assembly GCA_949987565.1). NCBI lineage: Eukaryota > Metazoa > Echinodermata > Asteroidea > Paxillosida > Luidiidae > Luidia > Luidia sarsii. The sequence continues at coordinate 12,614 of CATLJK010000114.1, forward strand.
GGGAGGGAGATAGGTGGAGGGAGGGAGAGAGGGTAAAAGGGAGTATGAGGGAGACAGAGAGCGGCGGGCAGAGTGTGCGGCGGGGGGATGGACCCTGAACTGAGAGAGGTGGATAGAGTGAGAGAGAGAGAGAGAGAGGGGGGTGGAGGGAGGGAGAGTGAGCCTGAGGAAGGGAGAGGGGGAGAGGGAGGATTGACAGAACAACACACAGAGAGAGTCGGAGACAGAAGGAGAGAGAGGCAGAAAGAGACAGAGAGGCAGAGACAGACGGACAATCAGAGACAGAGAGGCAAACAGGGGAAGGGGGTTGATAGAGTGAGAGAGAGAGAGAGACGGTCCTACCTTCTCGCAGAGGCTCCGGCAGGGCTGCAGCGGGTCGTTGCGCTTCTTCCGCGGGCACTCGGGCAGGAAGGAGGCGCAGAGGAAGACCCGAATGTAGGGCGAGCAGCCGGACTCGATGAGGGGCCGGTAGTCCTGCAGCGCCCGCCCCGCCAGCTTCTGGCGGGCGTGGCCGAGCAGGTTGGGCAGTCGGGTGCGGTTGTAGGGGAGGCCGGCGCCCGTGCACAGCGGCTCCTTGATGCGCTCGCACTCGCGGCCCTTGGGCTTCTTACGGATGCGCACCCGGCCCCGGTCCCGGTCCCGGTCCCGGTCACGGTCCCGGTGACGGCCGCCACCGCCGCCTCGCTCGGCCGACGCTTCCCGGAGAATTCCGGCCACCAGGGCTCCGGTGACTATCACCAGCAGCAGGGTCGACGCTCGTGAGCACTTCATCTCCGTCTCGACTTCACACGGACCCGGCTCAGATGCCCAGCCCTCGGCGTCTCGATCCTCTCCCCTCCTCCTCTGTCTCCCTCTTTCTCTTTCTCTCTCTCTTCCTCTATCTCTCTCTCTCTCTCTCTCTCTCTCTCACCCAACTCAAAATAGCAAGCCTGCCTTTCGGGGGAGGAAAAAGCTCCTGCTGTGTTTAGAAACCGTCAGGGCTCTTCGCAAACCCCCTAAAAAATGACAAACACGGTCGACTGTTGAATCGCCTGATGAATGTGCAGCTCACACACACAAAAAGGAAAGGTCTTTCGGTTCGAGAGCTGCCAGGCGGTTCTCCTGCCGTCGGTTATTGGTTGTTGTTTTTTTATCGGGGTCCTGCGTGTTTTTCTCCACCCGATGAGGGGAAGTGGGAGGAAAAGACGGGTCCTCCGTCGAGCGATGCGGGAGCGCTGACTGACCGGGGTCCCGGCGGATCGTGAGAGCGAGAAGACGCGGGGTCTAGTCGGGGGATCCGTGCGTCTGTCACGGCGTGCAGGCGCGGTCTGGTCCGCTGCGGTGCTTTGCAGTGCGGTCTTTGCGGGCGACTCGTTGCCTCTCACCCTCTCTGGCTCTCTGACTCTCTCTCTGTTTCTCTACCCCCCTTCTTTCTTTCTCTGCCGCTCGCCGCACTGTATTCGCTGTCACCGTCGGGCGAATCAACGCACCGCCGTGAGTGCGCGGACTGTTCCATGTTGACGCGGGAGGGGTGTTTCCGTGCTTCCACACGTCACCCCCACTCCCCCTCCTCCACTCCTATCCGCCGTTCAAAGCAACAACAAAAAACTTCACCGCACAGTGCACCGCGCGTACAGTTGAACTCCACAGACATCGCCCCCCCCGGAAAAATAACAGAAAAATCTCACCGACACACACTTTGTAATCTCACAGTTACAAAAAATGAAAAGAATGGAATTATTATCCCTAGAGAGGGGGGTTTACACAATGCGGAGGAAGGGGGTACGCCGATGAGGCAGCCTTCAGAGAAATGAACTCGCCGCAGGTGATTCTAGTCTTGTTGTAAATTAAAGTGAAAGGTTGAGTTCAGCGTAGGCCATCTTTCCATTTTGTGCGGGCGTGTTTTTTTACTCGTTCCCTTCCTGGCTCTCCACTCCTCTCTCTCCCTCTCTCTCTGTCTCCCCCTCTTTCTCCCTTCATTTTCTCTCTCCCTCTCTCTGTCCACCATCTCTCTCTCCCCCTCTCTCTCCCTCCCTTTCTCTCCCCCTCCCTCTCCCTCCCTTTCTCCCTTTCTCTTCTCTCTCCCTCTCTCTGTCCACCCTCTCTCCCTCTCCCTCTCCCTCTCCCTCTCTCCCCTCCCTCTTCTCTCTCCACCTTTCTCTCCTCCCTTTCTCACTTCCTTTTCTCTCTCCCTCTCTCTGTCCACCATCTCCCCCTCTCTCTCCCCTTCTCTCCCCCTTCCGCATCTCCCCCCTCTCCACCTCTCTCTCTCCCTCTCGCCACCTCTCTTTCCGTCTCTCTCACCCTCCTTCTCTCTGTGTCTCTCTCCCTCTCTCTACAAAATTTTTCTCTCTCCGTCTATCTCTCCCTCATCTCTCTTCTCTCCCTCCCTCTCTCCACCTTTCTCT
>CATLJK010000114.1:17500-21175 GCA_949987565.1 Luidia sarsii
TGTCAAATGTCGACGCTAAATGGAAGCCAGGAGGTCATAGCCCGAGCATTTATCCTGTTAAGCCATAAATTGACTCCGAGTCTGCGCCAACAAAAAAACGAGAGAGCAGATGAAAGAAAGAGAAATGCCTACAAATTAACCCCCTATCGCGAAAGTTTTTTTTGTGTTTTTTTGGCGGTCGCTGCAACCGGGCGCGCTGTATAACGCTCCTGAACTTTAATGCGTGTGCAGGTCAAGACTAACAACTTCAAAGTCGCACGCCGCCCCCAGGCCTTTAGTCGGGGGAGGATGCGCTGTTTGCAAACGGCCCAATTTCCGGACATCCCCAAATTTGAGAATTTTACTTACTCGTCGGGAAGTCTGTCATGGTACAGTTATGCATCAGACGTTCCGTGGCATTTTAGAGCTTGAATTTCCAACGATGGTTCCGCGGAGGAATCGCTGGAGCAAGGAATTTATTTTACAAAATATCGCCCTCTATGTGTGAAATTAAAAGGTTAGAGTTTGAGTTCGATTTCGTTTGCAGTGTTTTCTCATGACATGGTTGATGGATTGAGCAAGCGTGTCATTTGTTTATTTTGAGTTTTAAACAAAAATTATGTAGGCCTAAGCGATTCTTCGATATACGCATTCGTAATGATTACATCACACTCATGATCGGCAGGGTGACCGACAGTCATGCAAGCCCTTTCATTCCAGACTTCATGTGACCCGGCACAGCATAATGAGGAATAACCCCCACTTTTGAGATTTTGAGATTTTCTAATGATGTGAAAGAGTATACCATTAGCTTTCGAATGATATCAAAATGATTTCCGTGTGAACTTTGTTGCAAATGGTACAAGGGGACTTCGCTCGTTCATTTGGCACCAGACACAATAATAGCCTAACTCCTCGAAAGCGGCCATTCAAAAAGCCAGGAACTTTGAATTTTCATGAAAACAGGACACAAACATTCCCCGAAATCCTCGGTTTTTTCAACATTTAGAGACCGCACGGATTTCGGAAAAATCCTTTGGACATAATATCCTCCAATACATTAACTTTCCGAAAATGCAAAGAAACAAAAATTGATTTTTAATCGAATTGAGAAGATACTTTGACTTCAGGCGTTGTTTACTGGAAAAGTGTTTTGGCGGGATATTCCTCATGTCGCTGTGCCGGGTCACATATGGCTAAATTGTTAGGCAGTTGGTTATCACATTATCAGGTGCAACACAGGATTTGGTAGACTGTAATGAGGTTGCCCATCGTGGCCAGTGGTGGTCTAAGATCGCTTCTCTTGAAAGTGTGCCCTGCACACCTAAAGATGAAAACAAAAAAATCCCCACAGCTTGTTTTTAAAACACTCCATTTCGTAATCGATGACGAACCGCAACCAGTCGGTTAAGGGGAGAGGAGAGAGGCGGAGAGAGAGGGGGGGGTGGAAAGAGAGAGGGGAGTAGAGAAATAGAGAGGTGGAGGGGGGAGGGGCGGAGAGAGAGGGGAGAGAAAGAGAGAGAGAGAGAGAGAGTGAGAGAAAGAGAGAGAGGGAGGAAGATAGATAGGAAAGATAGAAGGAGAGAGAGGGAATGAGGGAGAGAGTGAGAGAGGGAGAGAGGGAGAGAGATATGGAGGGGGAGAGAAAGGGAGGGAGAGATAGAGGAGAGAGGGATAGAGAGGGAGGAGAAAGAGAGAGGGAGGAAGATAGATAGGAAAGAATGAGAGAGACAGAGAGAGAGGGGGAAGGAGGGAGAGATACATCGATGGGGAAGAGAGGGAGAAAGAGAGAGAGGACAGAGAAAGACAGCGAAACAGAGGGAGGGAGAGAGGGAGAAATAAGAAATAAGAGAGGTGGAGGAGAGTGAAAGAGAGAAAGAGAGGTGGAGAGACGAAGAGAGAGACGGAGAGAGAGAGAGAGAGAGGTAGGGAGAGGGAAAGACTAATGGAAAGGGGGAGAAAGAGAGAGAGGGACACCTGCGCTTTTTGATTTAGAGCAGACGGTGGAGACGGCCCGGCCAATATTTACGCGGGAAAATGATTTATGCGTCCGCACTCTTTCGGGTATTTTCTGTCTGTCCCAAAACCCAAAACCCCTGAAACTTGTGTGTTGGAGGGGGAGGGAGGCACCATAGAAAGTCCATTTTCGACTCGGATCGGTTTTGATTTTGTCCCCCTCTTTTTTTTTAGGGCAATAAATTTCACCCCAGACGAGACCAATCGTCCAGAGAATTGTTGTTTTTGTGTGTGTTTTTTTCCTGGTTTTTTTCTTTCTTTCCATATAATACGGTCGTTCATAAAAACAATTGCGAAATGGGTAATTACTCCTCAGCTATTAAGATGGATGTGTGTGCTACCGAAGGTGCCCCACGTAACCTCGGGATTTGTTTTTGTTCTTTAAAGTTGGGAATGTCTTGCCGTTTTGTTTACTGGTTGCGCTGTTATTCATTGGAATGTACAGGAGTACACCTCTGTTTATTACTGTTTTAGTTTTCATAGCGATCAGTTTTGGGAGAAGTGTTCACGAGGAGAGCAAAAGGAAAGCAAAAGGCGTGGTTATCAAGAGCAAATCTCCGAAGTGTAAAAGGGACCCTGCGTTTCGATCCGGCAGGGAACTTCAACGAAGGGAAAAAACAGAGAGGCAAAAAAAAAACAGGATCTAGTGGCTCCCAGCTTGTTTTTTCTGTCAAACATCTGATGCATCGGGAAGCCGAGGATTCCGTTTCAGCCGGTTCGCCTTGGTCGCCACGTACTCAACTCTCACCCCACATACTGTCTGCCTCTCTCTCCCTCTCTCTCTCTCTCTCTCTCTCTCGCTCTCTCTCTCTCCCTCTCTCTCTCTATATATATCTCTCTCTCTCTCTCCCTCTCTCCCTTTCCTCTTCCCTCTCTCTCCCCTCTCTCTCCCCCTCTCTCTCTCCACGTCGCAATGTCTTTCTCTGTAGTTTTGCTCTGTCTCTGTCTCTGTCTCTGTCTCTATCACTGTCTCTGTCTCTATCACTGTCTCTGTTTCTGTCTCTGTCTTTGTCTCTGTCTCTGTCTCTGTCTCTGTTTATGTCTCTGTCTCTGTCTCTGTCGTTGTCTCTGTCACTTTCTCTGTCTCTGTCTCTGTCTCTGTCTCTATCACTGTCTCTGTCTCTATCACTGTCTCTGTTTCTGTCTCTGTCTTTGTCTCTGTCTCTGTCTCTGTTTATGTCTCTGTCTCTGTCTCTGTCGTTGTCTCTATCACTTTCTCTGTCTCTGTCTATGTCTCTGTCTCTGTCTCTATCACTGTCTCTGTCTCTGTCTTTGTCTCTATCAATGTCTCTGTCTCTGTCTCTGTCTCTGTCTCTGTCTTTGTCTCTATTACTGTCTCTGTCTCTGTCTATGTCTCTGTCTCTGTCTCTCTCTATATATATTTATATCTCCCTCCCTCCCTCTCATTCTCCATTCCTCTCTCCCCTCTCTCTTTCTCACCCCGCTAGCTCTATCTTCTGAGTGACCTCGACTTGACCTTAAAATTGTCCAGAGGTCATTGCATAAGGGGAGTGGGGGAGGTGGGTCATCTTTGAACTGTGGCCATCCTCATTCTAACGGCTCTGTTCAATCAAAATAAAATAATGAGACGACCTTGCATATAACTTACTTGTCTCTAAGAGACGACCGTGTTTTGTGTTAGTCCCTTTCTTCTCTCTCTCTCTCTCTCCCTCTCTCTCT
>CATLJK010000115.1:0-17129 GCA_949987565.1 Luidia sarsii
TTGGAGAGTGTCAACCCTCTCGGACCAAGGGCCCGACCTGCCAGAGGACCAGGGGAGCTGACGATTACAAGGGCTGGGTTTGGGACGTGGCCGAGGGGGGGGAGTTTGAAGAGAAGCAACCACATAGCCACCCATCGACAGACACTATCCCGACCCGACCCCACAAACAACACTTGAGCCTACATCGAGACACATCTCCTTTAGTCCGACTAAACATCACTTCGAAAAAAACAGGTAGCGGAGTGTGCGGGTTTTTTTTTTTTTCAGACCAGCTTTAAATAAGATCTGAATTTAGTCCAGTCAGCCCAAGTCAGTTTGAATTTCCACCGGCAGCCAGTTGCCCCCCCCCCCCCACAAAAAAAAAACTCGAGTGAGTGGGCAAACATTGAAGGAAAAAAAACCTCGGTGCATGAAATTCAATCCCTCGTCAAATTAAGCATTTTTAATCCAATATCAATAAAAAAGAAATCGGCTCTGGCCATGGATGGAATAGGTGTTGGTGAGACACTGAGAACAATCAATCTAAAGTACAGCAAAACAGGCGGTCATCTCTAAAACCTCTCTCCCTCTCTCCTCTCCCTCTCTCCTCTCTTCTCTCTCTCTCTCTTCCTCTCTCTTCCTCTCTCTCTCTCTCTTGTTCTTCCACCGGAGCAAGTCGTCATCTCGGTTGTTGTGCAGCCGTGTGCAATAATGGTACAAACATGATCAGGAAACACCGAGTTTAATGAAAACAAATACACATAGTAATAGGAGACTGTCGGAAACCCCTAAGTCCCCAAACAATATGCAGCACTCTCTTCGGCTGAGTTTGCCAAGGTGATATCATTTTTTGGCCTCTCTCTCTCTCGCTCTCTCTCTCTCTCTCTCTCTCTCTCGCTCTCTCTCATGCCCTCTCTTTTTTCCCGTTTCTCCCTCATTCCCCTCACTGTCTCTATCCTTCGCTGTGCTTATCCCCGTCTCTCCACACGTCTGTTTTTCTGACTCTGTCTCGTTCTGTCTCTCTCACACTGTCTGCCTCTCTGTCTCTCACTTACTCTCTCTCTCTCTCTCTCTGTTACAATATACTCTCTCTGTCTCTGTCTCTCTCTTACTCTCCCTCTCTCTCTGTCTCTGACTCTCCCTGTCTCTGTCTCTGTCTCTCTGTCCCTGACGCTTCCCGCCTCTGTCTCTCTGTCTAGCTCTGTCTCTCTCTCTCTCTCTCTGTCTCTCTCTCTCTCTCTCACTGCCTCTTAATACACATGACAGATCCCTTCTTTTTCCTTCGCGGACCACGTGAATTGAGTCAAGGGAGCTGCAGTTCAATGATCGCAAACAGCGTGTTAACAAATGTAAATTTTACGGAGGGGCGAGGAGGGATGGGGGTTGAGAGCGAAACCGTGGACGGAGATCTGTTAAGAACTCATCGTGCTTTGGAGGTCAATATTGCCACTACATACCACCGGCAAAGGCAGTCGGTTTATCCCTTTCGTCCTCCCCTACAACACCCCTCCCCCCCTCCCGTCCATCCTTCCTTCTTTGGGGAATTGGCCGAGGCTGTCAGCTCGTGTGCGGCACACTCGCGTCAACAATGGACGCCGAGTGCGGGCGATGCGACGACACGCCGCACTGTCCACTCGCTCCATAGAATCTCGTCGAGCGAGAAGCGACACAAGCCGGCTCCCATCTGCGGACACCATCACATTGTACTTATGCATATTCTTTGGCGTAGCCGCGGGATGTTGCCAGGCGGAGAGTTGAACCATAATGACACTTCCCAAGTGAACTACTTCAAACACCAATGCAGTTATACCCTCGTACCGATTCTACATAACATACCGACTCGTCAAGAAGAGATTTACACACAGGGAGCCGAAATACTGCTCTTCAAAACTATCTCTTTTGAAAATGACACTTCCCATGTGCACCACTTCAAAACACCAGTGCAGTTATACCCTCGTACCGATTCTACATGTATAACGTCACAAATGAGACCCCTTTAGGAGAGATTCGCACCCAAGGAGCCGGAACGCCGATTTTCAAAACACAGTCCAGACACCACGGCGTCGGAGACGGACAAACAGACAGATATGCCGACACAAAGACACCACGACGAAACCAAACTAGACTTTTTACGGAATGAAGGCTTAGGCTCGGGGGCCCAGGCTTCGTCTCCGTCTGACAAAACCTGAAAATCCAGGTTGTGAATTGTTTCGGAATTTGAAGGTTTGTTGGCTTGGTAGGTACAGGGTATCCCCGAGGAAACTGGGGCCAAACGCTTGTTTTTAGATGCCTGTGATATTATAACGAGTAAGATAAATGTGACCGAAGCCTAAACACGAGCCTAAGCCTTCATTTCGTAAACGGCCCATGTCTGTTTGAAACGGAGCATAGGGCATGCACATCCGCATGTTCATAACTTCATATTCGGCATTCCTTCCACAATAACTAAATGGGTATCCACAAAAGGTATCGACAACATTCGCCAATGGCTTGTGTATGTTTTCAGAAGTAGCATATCTATGATGTCATGATGCCGTCATATTATGTTCGTGAAAAAGTTTGTTTCTCGTCTGTACGGCCAATGGTTAGAATGGTTAGAACAAATCAGAAAAAAAATCTTTGCTGTGATGGCCAAATAGGCTTAAGTGAACGCTTAATTCTGAAAAAAAAATGAATTACCTCATTGATTTTCGTGAGATGACGTCACGATAACACGGTGGCAATTTCTGGATAAACCTTTTTTGTTTTACAAATTAGGTACATGCCAAGTTGTGACCTGCCGGGACCTCGGGTCGTGTCATGAGTGCACTTGGCTGCTTGCCCATGTTTAACGGATTGCCACGTGGCCTCAGAATGAGGTCACTGTGACATTGAGGGACTATGGGACCTACGGGACATTGTTCCGGCCAACTTTGGTACAAAAACGTCATCAACAAGCCATCATTCTAGTGTCTTCTTTGACTTAGGGTCAAAAAGGTACAACTTTGACGAGGGTACGCGAGATCACTAAAAGTGACTCCATTTGTTTCATTCAAATCTGTGCACAAAGTCAATGGGGGAAATTTAAGATTAAAAAATCTACAATAAATCACTCGATGACGTCATCATTACGAAGAAGAAGTAAAATTCTGAAGGATTTTAAAGGGTTTTTTTTCGCTATACGCCGAAGCGGCGGAAAAGCCAATCACGAGAAAGAGACCCCCTATGACCCGAGCCGGCCACTGCACCGACCTCGCGTTGACCCGCAGGACGCACGAGCTGACCACACGAGGTGACCATGGTTTATAAACCTCTCCACAACTATACCGATATCCTGGCCTATAGCCGGTACGTGCCTACCCCTTCCCGGTTCCTTCTTTCTGTAATCGTAAATCATTCTCGATTTCGGTTACAGTTCTCATCTGGAATCTTCAAGCAGAAACCCAAAACAGGCACACAAAAATTGCTAAGCGTCTTATCAGAAATGATAGCCTGAAAGCCCATCCAACACAAGACGACAACTCTCGCAATCGTCGACGGGAAAGGTGGCACCGTACTTGACAATCTAGAGCCAAAAGATCGGCGGGAAATGGTCGCCCCTGTACTTGCTGAGGCGGGCGTCCAAGTTTGGCGTCGATCGCGATCGAAGCCTTGAACCGAAGACGCGCCCCGCACGAAGCATAAAATCGCGGGGCTCCGGCGGACGCGTCTTGAGTCGGAGTCGGCTGAGCCCGTTGTTGGTCGGACAACGTGGGCCCGGGCGTCGCGCCGGTCGCACGGGGCGGGCGGCGGGGGGGGGGGGATCCTGCCTGGACGGGAACACGCTCGGAAAGTACTGCCCCAGTTTTTCGAGATGGAAGTGGGACAAGCAGTATAAAATATTCGGTGACCATTTTAGATTGTGTGTGTGTGTGCGGGGGGCAGGGGCTGAGGAGCAGGATGGTCCAAAGTGTGAACGGAGGTCTTGTCACTCTGTCTTTTTTTTCTTTTTGGCTGGGCCTTGGTCATAATATAAACCGTAGTTCATTCACCCAAGCTCGATTTTTTTTCGGTTCTTTTTTGGAGTGAAAGCTTTCGTGGGGGATTCCAGTTGAGGGAATGGCTAGGACTCCTTACAAGGCGGGGGAGGAAGGGGGTCAGTCTCCAAACAGGTGGGGTGGGTCACCTTAAATGACCCCCTCCTCCTCCTCCTCCTCGTCCTCCTCCTCCTCCTCCTCCTCCTCCTTCTCCTCCCCCTCCTCCCCCTCCTCCTCCCTAACCTCCCCACACACGCACAACACACAGCACAGCTCCGAACAAATCTCGAAGGTGATTCATAAACGCGCTTGACTCGGGCGCCGAACAAAAGCGCCACGCCCCGCGTCTCCCTGTCCCTTATTGTCTTCCGTACATGACGTCACTGATGGACTCGTCTCCTGCTCACTCACCCCGTCTGCTTTATATCTCCGCTCCCCGGTCAAGCCAATCTAAATCCCTCAACCCAACCGCATCTCTCTTTTATTTGCGGAGGGAGGGAGGGGGGGGGTGGGGAAGGGGTAAAGGGTCACCCTGTCCCCACCCCAAATTGAGTTTAGCCACACCTATAAACGATGAAAAAAAAAATGTCACAGATTCAGGGACGCGGCCACGTTCTGGGCGATGACGTCATCGGGGCAGACTTCTGGTGCGCAGGCGCAACAGATTGGCCACAACTGGCGCACCGCAACGCCGCCGCCGCGCAGGCCAAACAAATAATTTGACGGATTAACGGTTAATCTTCCGATTATTAGAGGATTGGAGCGAGACCCAGATTCAATTTACGTCTTCAAGGCGAGCGTCAAAGTGCAAATTCATCGCCCACGGTTTTTTCCCCCCTGGCCAAGATGGTGGAGAACGAACCACAAACAATACGCTCTATGATCCAGGAAAGCAAAGATGTTGTTGCGCCTTTTTCTCAATTATACGGGAGGGGTTGTAATAGATTAACTTTCTTTCCCCCTTCCCCTCCCCCACCTTCTTCTTTTCCAAGCTCCAACAAGTTATTAAAATCACTGCAAATAATTTATACTGGGGCTACCGGTCGGATAAAAAGACCATAAACTACCCGGGCCCGTCTTGGAAAGGGTAGCTGAGTGATTTGGTCCATTACTGGAGCCATCACGGGCGGCGGCGTAAATCACCAGCCTCACTTGCACTGTCCTGAGACTGAGAGGAGGGAGGGGGGAGTGGAGTTCTTTTTCTTTTCTTTAAAAAGAGGCGAAGATTTTTGGGGTCTTTTTTCTGTCATGGGTTATGACATTATCTATATCGATCTATCGCGAGTCTGTCCTGGATTAATTGGGGTTTTTTTGCATTTAGGCTAATTTTGATACGATTATACGGCTGGTATGAAGGTGGGTGTGTCAAGGGCTAGTATGTACAGAGAGACCTTTTAGGTGGAGACTCCCCCCTCTTCCTCTTTCTCTCTTCTCTCTCTTTCCTCTCTCTCTCTCTCTCTCTGTCTCCCTCTCCCTCTCCCTCTCCCTCTCCCTCTCCCTCTCCCTCTCCCTCTCCCTCTCCCTCTCCCTCTCCCTCTCCCTCTCCCTCTCCCTCTCCCTCTCCCTCTCCCTCTCCCTCTCCCTCTCCCTCTCCCTCTCCCTCTCCCTCTCCCTCTCCCTCTCCCTCTCCCTCTCCCTCTCCCTCTCCCTCTCCCTCTCCCCCCTCTCCCTCTTCCTCTCTGTAAGGACATTTAGTTGGTGTTCTCTTCCTTCCCACCAATCTCCTTCCCGCCCCCTCTCAGCTAGTTCTACGGAACCGCTGCCACTTCAGTCACACCGAGCCACGCCGTGCCTGCATTTCTATGGCCAGAAGCCAGTCTGCTTCAGTGGCAAGGGCCAAGTGCTGGTGCGATGACTACACACACCAAATTGATCGAGAGAGACCCTTTGGCGTTCAGTGACACATCTGTTCTGCATTTTCAGCGTTGTGCCCATGAACTGCTGGAGTGACTTGACAATGTTTCAAAGGGAGAGAGGGGAGAGGGGGCAGTGGGGAGGGCGTGGAGGGAGAAGAAGACAGAAAAGAACTGGGCTACCCCTTGATTTCCGTTCATCTCCAACTGAGTTCGCTGAGACTCTCCTGCCAGCGACAATTTGTCACTTTTGATCTACGCACAACCATTAGTGGCCAAAAAAAAGCATTCTCCTCGGAACGGGTGTGGGTGTGTGAGAGTTGGGGGGGGGGAGGGAGGCAACGCTGGAAGACGTACTTCCTTCTGACATGGCGGGGGTAGGGTTGGTGAAGGTCGACCTGATGCCCAGACACCTTTTCATTTTGGTGGGTCCATCGTTTTGTTTGGATAGGGGAGGGAGTAAGGAGGAGGAGGAGGAGGAGGAGAACCGACCAGCAAAGAAGCCATATCTCGGGCCTGACTCACTCCCACGATTGTGTCTGGCTCTCTGTCTGTCTGTCTGTATGTCTGTGTGTGTGCGCGCGGAGCATAATAACGGCACCATGTGGTTTGAGTTGTGCGCCAGAGAGAGCATACATCATTGTTTTTTTGGGGGGACGGTCGACTCTTGGGCCGGCAAATACCTTTTGGAGTGTCAGCGGCAGCGGATCGGCCCTATACATCACTGCCAACACGCCGCCGACCTCCTGAAACAAGGATCGCTACTGTCAGTCGGTTTGTGGGCACCCTCTCCCGCGGAAGGTAATCATATTTGACAAGCAAGGCGGAGAGAGAGAGAGAGAGAGAGAAAGGGGCGAGAGAGAGAGGAGAGAGGATGGAGAAAGAGAGAGGGGGCGAAATATAGAGGAATGGGGGAGGAGAGAGCCACAATAGAGAGAGGGGCATGAGAGAGCCACAAGAGAGAGAGAGAGAGCCAGGAGTGAGAGAGAGGGAGAAAGGGAGAGGGGAGAGAGGGCGAAGCATCTCACAGGGGTGACCTGCCTCCATTACTCCATTCGCATTCATCTTCTTTTCAGACCCCTTAGCTTTACAAACCCTCTCTTGACAAGGAAAAACATCGAGGGAAAGTACAACAATATTAGCTGCTTGATAACAAAACTCGCCTCCCCGCCTACCTCGTGGATAAACGGACCCCCCCCCCTTTCCCCTTCGGAAAAAATTGAGCATAAATTTCCCTTCACGAGTCGAGAGAATCCGGAAGACCGCAGATTATATTGCTCCATCGTATAAATAATGCACAGGTATTATACAGGAGGGGAAAGTGTATAATGTATAATAGATGGCAGAAATGCATGATATATGGTCTAAACGTATATGGGACGAGTGTGTCGTTGCAGGGCACAATTGCCGACGGATTGGGACGACCCCCCCCCTCCAAACAAAAAAGAAGATTGTCACGAAGACACAGAGTACTTGTGCAAGTCTAGCGTCTGTACAAAAGGCAACATTGCTATCATCAGCTGATAACAAGGATAGGGGAGTGAGGGGGAGAGAGGGAGAGGCGCGGGAAGGGGAGGTGGAGAAGCGAAGGCACTCAACGAAATTAGTCTAGAATCAACAGGAGTCTAATCACAAATCACTCTGGGCAACTCCAAATTTAGACGGCCGACTGCCTTCCCAGTCATTCCCCGAGGGAATGCCGAGGTCACGGCCCTGGTGACCCCCGGGGTCAGCTGGCAGACTGGCAAGTTCGTGGGCGCCTTTTTCATTCCCCACTCTCTCTTTCTCTCCCTCTCCATCTCTCTCTCTCTCACCCCCTCCCTCTCTCTGTCTCTCTCTGTCTGTCTGTCTCTCTCTCCCTCTCTCTCTACCTCTACCTCTCTCTCTCTCTCCCCCCCCCCTCTCTCTCTCCCTACCTCCCTCTCTCCCTCCCTACCCCTCTCTCCCTCTCCCTCTCCGTCTTTCTTCCTTGTCAGCCTAAAGTAAAATGTGTCGGAGCTCTGTATAAAAGCTCGGGTGGATAATGCCAGAGTGCCGAAAGCTCAGCCCTGGGATAAGGAGAGGTACTCGACGGAGGGATGGAATTCTCAAGAGGGCCTCTTCAGATGTGGAGGAGGGGGGGGGGGGACGATCACCCAATCACCCAATCTTAACGGATAACAAGTGACCTACAAAACTCAGACTAGTAGAAGTAGTACTAGTAGTAGCTTCAATAACTTGGGGGAGGAGGGGAGAGGAGAGTGGGGGGTAGTTGTTCCATCTCCCGGTTTGGGTTGAACCCGTAAGGCTTCGTGAAAGCCCTGAGCATCGGTACCCCGCGCTGAGACAACATAGGCGCACGCAGCGGTGGGGGAATCAGACCCGAGATGGGGTTATAACCGGGGCAGATGGTAATGCTTTTGACCTTCTCCCGGCTCTAAGAGTCAAGTGCCTCTCTCTCTCTCTGTTTCTCTGTCTATCGAACCACCGCCACTGATCATGATACAGACAGAGAGAGAGAGAGGGGGGTGGGAGAGATATACGGTATATATAGAGACAGAGACAGAGAGAGAGACAGGGAGTGAAAGAGAGACAGACAGAGAGAGAGACAGGGAGAGAAAGAGTCATGAAACCCTCCATGATGAAACCAACCAAGAGAAGGAATAAACCCCAGGCATGCAAAGCCGGGGACATTGCAGCCTTCAACCCGGCTCGGCGCCCTGACTATGGCAACCCTGATGTCTGTCACCTGGGGACGAGTTAGAGAAAATACTAACGCCCCAAGGACAACTGAAACCAGAGACCGTGGGGGTAGGGGGGTAGTGGGGGGGGAGAGAGTGATTAATGAGCAAGCCCCAATAATAAAATAGAAGAAGGAAAAGAGAGAGAGAGAGAGAGAGAGAGAAAGTACGACAAGAGGGGAGAAGAAAGGAGAAATCAGGTTTTTCTGTGAGTAAGCAGAATCGGTCGATTGTAAATCACAGCTCGGGTTCGATTGACGGATCAGCCTACATGCTTGAGCATTACTGATGTCTAACAGTCCCACGGTGTGCCAGTCATTCCCCTCAATTCAAGTCAATTCAAACTGGTCTCAAACCATTTTCTTTTCCGCCCTCTATCCATCTCTCCAACCACCTCGGGCTAGCCAGCGTCAAGGACGTCCTCCAGACATAAGGCGGAGAGGCCGGAAAGCTTGACGGACCTTCTTCTTTTTTTTCGCTCCTCCCAGAGACCCCCCCAAAAATAAGAATTAGGGGGGAAAACCAATTAGACCAAACAAGTTCGGGATCATTAATTTCCACCGTTTCTGCGGAGATATCGGCTTGCTCGTTCAAAGATTTTTTTCCTATTTATTTTTGGCTCTAAATGATAGCGTGAGCCTATAATGGCAAAAACCATAGCCTTCCTCAACAATCCTACTCTCGCGTCCGACGGAAAAACGGCCAAAACAAAGACAAAAGAGAAATTCCTTTCGTTTTCCCCGCCATGATTTATGTCGATGTGGCGGTCATTAGAACTCTGCCCCCTTTTTTTCCCCTCTCTCTCTCTCTCTCTCTCTCTCTTTCCCCGTTCGGAGAGAGACAGAGTAAAAAACCGCCCCCCAAAAAAGCAGTTATAAAAATGTACATACAATCAATAGTTTGACAGCGATTACCGGCCCCTCGATTGTACAACGGGGAGTACTTCGCATTACCGTCGCTATAGCGAGCCAGGCCGTTAGGGGCCGAAACGGCCTGCGCCGCCCATTACGACTACTGTTTACATACTAAACGGGCCCGCGTTTCGTGGGCGCATTTAGGAGCAATAATACGGGCCGGCGCAGAAATTGAATTTTTCTCACAATGGGCCAATTTAAGCAAAGGAGGGGTGCTTGAGCGCCGTGCTTCCACGCCACTAAGAACTAAATTAGCCGGGTAGTTGTTATTCATTATCTCTAAGTCTCAGTGAGAAGGTTATTTCTCTCTCTGTCTCTCTCTCTCTCTGTGTCTCTGTCTCTCTCTGTCTATCTCTCTGTCTCTCTCTGTCTATCTCTGTCTCTCTCTCTGTCTCTCTCTCTCTCTCTCTCTCTGTCTCTCTCCCTCTCCGTCTGTCTCTGTCTCTCTCTTGCCTCGAACAAGTTCGGGGGACGATCCATAAAAAAAAAAATTCGTTTAAATGTGTCTATCTATCCAGACTGACAAAATGGGAGATGATTGTTAAATTGATTTCGTGGCTTCGCAGAATATCAATTTTTCTTCCGACCGAAGGGTTCCGTAAGACCATTGGTGAACCCGGGACGTGACACGATCAGGCTTGTGTCAGAGTTTCCAACAACAAACATACGAGAACAAAGCGAGGAGCACTGACATCAACCATGTGGATGTTGAACACCAACGGTTTTTTTTCTTTATTTTGTTTTCTTTATTTTTTCTTTGGGGGGGGGGGTTCTCTTCTCTCTTTCTCTGAGACAATCCGGATCCATGAGATTATTGACCGGGGTCTACGAGCTCATAAATCAGACGGGTCCCTTGTCCAGTCACTGCCCAGTCAGACAGAGCGAGGAGGGACTATAGGTGGAGGGGAGGAAGAGAGAGAGATAGAGATAGATAGAGAGAGAGACATAGAGAGGGGGAGAGAGATAGACAGAAGAGAGAGAGGGGGGAGAGAGAGAGGTGGGGAGAGAGAGAGGAGAGAGAGAGAGAGGGGGGGGGAGAGAGAGGTGGGGAGAG
This sequence comes from Luidia sarsii, assembly GCA_949987565.1. Classification (NCBI taxonomy): domain Eukaryota; kingdom Metazoa; phylum Echinodermata; class Asteroidea; order Paxillosida; family Luidiidae; genus Luidia; species Luidia sarsii. Next base: position 10,516 of record CATLJK010000115.1, read on the forward strand.
AGAGAGGAGAGAGAGAGAGAGAGAGGGAGGAGAGAGCGAGCGAGCTGGCGTCCCATTTTGTCCTCCATTAGGTGCTAATCTAACCGCCCCCTCCCCTTCCCCATCCCCTTCTTCCCGAAGGAAAAAAATAGACAGACGTGCCATAAGAATAAAAACACCCCTTACAGTAGACCGTCAACTTCAATGGTTCCTCTATGACCTCAGAATAAGCCATCCTGATAAATGTGACAGGGAGGTTGGGAATTAAGGAGGATTTAGAGAGAGAAACACCGGTAGCAAATTGGGGACTTGAGGATGGAATGCCGGCAGTCAGAGTTCACTAAGTCAATAAATACCCTAAGAAATTAAACCACAAAATGGAACAATGAGTTGACGGGAAGGTGACTGCTTAAGGCAAACTTACAGTCGCGCCCCTTCCCTCCCCAAACCAAAATAGCTACAAACAGTAACAAGAGCAGGGATTACCGGTCACTGTGTACCGGGTAGATGCACCGACCGCCTGCCTGTCAGCCTTCCCAGTAGCTCTGGGGCTCCCTGCCTCAACTGCCCCCCCCTCCATCCCTGCCTTCCTGACTGCCTCCCTCCATCCCTGCCTCTCTCCCTGCCTTCCTGACTGCCTCCCTCCATCCCTGCCTCTCTCCCTGCCTTCCTGACTGCCTCCCTCCATCCCTGCCTCTCTCCCTGCCTTCCTGACTGCCTCCCTCCCTCCCTGCCTCTCTCCCTGCCTTCCTGACTGCCTCCCTCCCTCATTGCCTCCCTGCATCTCTCCCTGCCTTCCTGACTGCCTCTCTCCCTCCTTGCCTCCCTGCCTCCGTGCCTCCTTCCCTGCCTCTCTCCCTGCCTTCCTGACTGCCTCCCCCTCCTTGCCTCCCTGCCTCCTTCCCTGCATCTCTCCCTGCCTTCCTGACTGCCTCTCTCCCTCCTTGCCTCCCTGCCTCCGTGCCTCCTTCCCTGCCTCTCTCCCTGCCTTCCTGACTGCCTCCCTCCATCCCTGCCTCTCTCCCTGCCTTCCTGACTGCCTCCCTCCCTCCTTGCCTCCCTGCTTTCTTTCCTGTATGCCTCCCCCTGTCTCCTGTCTCCCTCCTTACCTCCCTGCCTCCATCCTTGCCTCCATATCTCCTTTCCTCCCTGCCTCCTTCCCTGCCTCTCCCCTGCCTTACTGCGTGCCTGCCTCCCTCTTTTACCTCCCTGCCTCCCTGCATCTCTCCCTGCCTGCCTCTCTCCCTCCTTGCCTCCCTCCCTACTTCCCTCCTTGCCTCCCTGCGTCCTTGCCTACCTGCATCTCTCCCTGCCTGCCTCCCTCCCTCCTTGCCTCCCTCCCTACTTCCCTCCCTGCCTCTCTGCCTCCTTGCATCTCTCCCTGCCTGCCTCCCTCCCTCCTTGCCTCCCTCCCTACTTCCCTGCCTGCCTCCTTGCCTCCCTGCCTACTTCCCTAACTGCCTGCCTCCCTCCTTGCTTCCCTCCCTACTTCCCTGTCTGTCTGCCTCCCTCCCTCCTTGCCTCCCTCCCTACTTCCCTCCCTGCCTCCTTGCCTCCCTGCCTCCTTCCCTGCCTGCCTCCCTCCCTCCTTGCCTTCCTCCATACGTCCTTGTCTGTCTGCCTCCCTCCCTCCTTGCCCCCTCCCTACTTCCTTGTCTGCCTCCCTGCCTCTCTGCCTGCCTGCCTGCCTTCCTCCCAGCCTGCCTCAACTGCCTGCCCGTTCTCTCTCCCCAAATCTCAAACCGATTCTGTCGATCTCGCGCCCCTGTAATTCGTTGCCCCTCTCTCTCTCTCTCTTTCTCTCTCTCTCTCTATCTATCCTTCTGTCTCTCTTGACTAATTACCCGGCCGTTGAGAAAAGTACACGGAAGGTGAGAGGAGGGCCCCTAGGTAACCCCTCAGCTGCGTCGTGTGCCACCACACTACGTCCCGTAATCAAAGCTAATCCTAAACACTGCGGCACGGGATCAATGTCTATTGATTTTCATGGGGCCGTTCGTCCGGCCGTAGTGCCCCGTCCATTAGCAGTAACAACCGCTTGCATGAAAGTCGACTGCGTGAGAAAAGAGAGGTATGGGTCTTCCTCCGGCTGCGACCTACAAGGAGGAGGAGGAGGAGGAGGAGGAGGAGGAGGAGGAGGAGGAGGAGGAGGAGAGGGATGGGGGGACGAGGGGACGGGGAGGGGAGATGGAGGGACAGAGGGAGAAGGTGTGGGATCGAAGATGGGAACGAGAATGATATTGCCAAGAGACCGAGAGAGAAGGGGAAAGACGAGGTGCAATGGAGGAGCCGAGAACGTCCGGCCGTCGGGAGGCGGATGAATGACAGAAGGTGACAGGTTCTCAACCCCCAATCCCCACTCACACATCAACCGTCTCCTCAAAAAAGCAGGCGGTACCCAGCCATTGTGGGTCTGCACTTTTAGACGAGGGCAAACGATCATACCTCTTATCTCTTGCGAGGACACAGTATCGGATTTTTTTTTTCTCTCACTCTCTCCATCGCTCTCTCTCTCACTCTCTCTCACTCTCTCTCACTCTCACTCGTCATCCACCAGACGATAATTGGATATCGCCGGGATGTACACGGGTGTCGTCATTGTGACCCAAACAAATTAAGCGATCTCCACGGGCCGACTCTTAGCAGCGGGACAGGAGATAGGGTCGGTGGGGGGAGGGAGGAAAACGGGGAGGAGGCCCGGTTTGGTCACAATGGACTTTGTCACTGTATCGATCCGAAGCGTCGAGAGAGTTTTAACAGCCCGCTGAGTGTGGGCGGAATGGGGAAAAAAAATGATTGCCATGGCAACTACATTCAGCTTGAGAGTATATAACACGAAATGTCTCCCCCCCTCCCCTCCCCCGAATCATCCGTGGTTGAGTGAAAAGCGCGCTGTCGGCACATATTCAACAAGCAGTGCACGGATTGTCTGCGCGGCAACGAAATATTATCACTGCATTGTATAAAGCCCTGAAGAAACAAATAAAACACTCAACTCACTGGGTTTATTGTGAGGAGAAGAAAGGGAAGAAAGAGAGAGAGAGAGAGAGACGGGCGAGGGGTGGGGTGGGGTGGGGGGGGGGCGTGAAGAGAAATTACCCCTTGCGTCCGACGTGTCAAACCTCATAAAAACCTGGAGGGGAGTAGAGCCCGACTGCACGAATTAGACTCAAGCCGAGCATGAGGCCACATGTCAACCGTTGACACCCTCGGACAACCTCTTGCAAAAGAAAAAAAAATCACGACACCTCAACCCTCAAGATGGCCAAATCTTCCCGCCATGCACCGATCCCACCATCTTCGCCCTCGACAAACTAGCAACTTCCCTCCGTGTGGTTCTGGGTTGTTGTTATTGTTGTTGTTGTTGTTGTTTTCTGTCGGGGTATTCTTTGCGGAAACCCCCCCCCCCCCACCCACAACCACCAACTCAAACAGTTGGGCTGTCGCGTTCAGCCTCAGGTCCCGAATATAAATGGCGGCGTGAGTTGGCGGCGTAAAAGTTCGCGTCGGCCGTCGCGGGTTCCCCCCGCCCCGCTCTGCGGTGACCGACCCGCGTTTATCGCAGCAGGACGGCGCGGCTACCAGCTGCACGCTTTCGGACTCGGCCACTCGCAGAACGTCGCACGACCGCAAGGCACCGTGCACGCACTCGGACTGCAGTGCAAACTAATCGTAATTCCCGTTTGGGATTCTCTTTGTTTGTATGCCTGGCTTGTCGTGTTCCTATAGTAATAGCCGTTCTCCTCTATTCTGCATGTTTATTCGAGACGTGCCATGAGCTATCGGAGCGGCGGCGTTGTTTGGTGAGACACGAAGCTGAGAGAGAGAGGCAGTACGCAGCATGTTATATCTATGAGGCCACAGCACCAAGGAAACACACGAAGGCTCGTTTAAGTTCATCAGCGATCGCTGTTAGAACTACAACAGATACAGACCCCCCTTTAAATTAAGCCTGCCGAGACATCAAGCCGTTGCACAGTGTCTACGGCCCGGTTGACGAGCTGCTCCTCGTCAAAAGTCGACCGGAATCAAAGGCGACAGGACTTAGATTTTTTTTTTAAGCCGAATCCGACCCCACTTCCAAATACAATTGGCAAAAAAATGTTCGTGTGTTTGTACACGTGGAGGTAAGCGTCGCGAATCGGTCTTGAGCGGGGGATGAGGAGTGGAGAGAGTGAAAGAGAGAGAGAGAGAGAGAGAGAGAGAGAGAGAGAGAGAGGGAGAGAGAGAGAGAGAGAGAGAGAGAGAGAGAGGGAGAGAGAGAGAGAGAGATGAACAGAGATACTGACAGATACAAACAGACAGACAGAGACAGACAGAGAGACAGTGAAACACAGACAGACAGAGACAGAGGACTGAGCGGTACTAAATTGATCAAAAAATGTCGGGCCGGGAGTAAGCCGGGTGAGCTTTGGGGGTCCGGGGAACGAAGCCAAATCACTATAGCCTGCAGGCGATGAAGTTGATCCCCGAGCCCGTAGGGAGAGGGTTAAGGTTTGTCGGACCCATGGGTGGCGTGTCCGTCTCAAGCGTCCCCCTCAGACCCCCACGGCCCTGACTGCATGCTTGTTGTGCACGGGGGTATAAGGTATAGGTCGTCGGGTGGGCGGGCAGGAAAAGAAGGCGCAGGCGGGCGGGCGGAGCGCGGGCCAGGCAGACGGGTGCAGGCAGGCCGGCCGTGGCCCCGCCGACCGCGAGCCGAAGCAGGCGGCTGCCCTTCCACGCCGTCGCCCGGGGATGAAGGGCGATCCTCCCCAGCTCACTCCCCCCCCCTCCCTCCTCCCGAACCCCCCCAAGACACTAACCCCTGTCGTGGCCGGGAGGATAGCGCAGGAAATCATGTGGAAAGGATTCAATTTGGGCCGCCATAATTGGAGCTTTGAGAAGGGGAAGTGAGGAGAGGGGAAGGAGAGAGAGAGAGGGGGGAAATCGCGCTGGTCAGGTATAGGATTGTCTACTTAGCCCTCAATCCCAGAGGTTTCGGTCTTGGACAACAGAGAATAAAGAGCTGAACTACCTAGGTTTACCGATTTAAAAAAATATATATAAATAGGCCTACACACTTCTATCAGACGCGCTCGCAACTCCCCGACGCTGCTCACCAAGGCGAGTAACCCTTCCCCCATTCCCCCTTCCCCCTGCAGTCATCCGCCCGTTCTTCTCCGGCGTTAAACCCCTGGCGGAGGATCAGACGCAAAGCAAAGTTGGAGAATTGCTTCCGTTCATTCGGGGACACCTCTTTAAAAAGAAAGAGAGAGAGAGAGAGAGAAGAGGCTTGCCGTCGGGAAATCCTTCCAGGCTCGTAGGCCGAACGGTATATAATAATGCCCAGTGTTGACAAAACGTGTGTGCGAGAATACAACACGGAGGTTGACAGAAAAACACACACACCACGATACAAAGAGAGCCGTCACGTGCAGAAGGAATATTGGGTGCTCTGTTTTGCAACTCGGGAGATATCAATTAATAAGGGACGCCACTAGCCGTTCCTTCGAGCATAGAGCAAGCTTTGAGCCAACTGCCAGCGTGTCCCAGTCGCACAGCGCACTCGCTATACCCGGGCGAATAATGTCATCGCTCGGCCGACCAATCTCCAATCCATTCGTATCCATTCGTACCCACTGGGGAGTCCTGTACATGTGCACAATTTCCCACTATGCACGGTAGCCCAGATAGGGAAGGGAGAGAGAGACAGGGGGGAGGAGGAACCAGTGGCACGGTATCGCGCACTTGTTACACGAACCCTCGCTGTCTGACTTGATAGAGTGAGATATAAGGGAATTGGAATGAAACCACCAGTCATTTGGCTCAATTGGACGTACGTACATGTACACTCCCAGAGTAACTTTTTTACCAAATACTGCATAACTCGGTGTCTGGGTTCTGCGCGTCTCTTCTTTCTCCCGATGAGAAAAAAAGAAAAGAAAAGAAAGACACGTCACTTCGACTCAACTAGTTGTGTCTGGGCTACCGTCGCACCTGCACCCCGTCCAGCGCCATTCGCGCAACAGCCAATAAATTAATTACAGATTGTAAATAGGAAATCAGTCCGGGGTCCAGACTATTATTGCAGAGGGGGGGAATGTATCGGATTGCCGATGCAAAATGAATGTGTAAACAAGCGGCCCGACAAAACGCCACTGCTTCGGGCTTATGTCCTTGTGTGATCCAAATTCCACGCATAGTGACGGTAACTTGGCGGCCTAAATTACCCCCTTCTCCCCTCTCTCTCTCCCAAATCCCCTTCCCCCTTTCCCTTTCCTTCACGGAACTTCCAAAACTCGACGGCAGTAAAGTGCTAAACCCCCGGCTCTAAAACGGCTCTAAAAGTTGCCAGACAATCGCACATATCGGCCTCGCAGACGGGGTTTTCTTGTCTTACGAATTACAGTGCTGACCCCCAAAAAAGTCGGACCGGAAACAAAACTCGAATGGAATGACGATCTCACAGGAGCAGATCGCAATGTACTGAAACAACTGGCAGCCATTTACGAAGTCGGGCCCTTCCATGCACGACTGCAAATAAGGGGGGTGGGGGCTATATATTAGACAGAAGACAACATTCAAGCTTGAAACAACGCACGCCCATACCCGTATAGATCGAGTTTTATAGCCAAAAAAAACCCCAACAACGA
>CATLJK010000116.1:5000-38801 GCA_949987565.1 Luidia sarsii
TTCAAACAGAGGCTTAACGTACCGGTCATTGCTCTTAGCACCTGAGCTATCCAGCCCTTAGACGGCGGCCTTCCCAAATAGTCAACTAATAGTCCTAATAGAATAAACAAAACAAAAAGGCAGGCCTTCTCAATTGCTTCCAGAGATTTCAATGAAGAATGCATTGAAGAACTCAATTTTTCATCGCAGCCTTTTTCTCCATTCATAGAAGAGCCCATGCATGTATGATAATTACAGGACAGAGCATTTTGGTGTGGCATCTATCCAGTCTGTTGGCTTTGAGATATAAGCCTTACAGAACTAGCTCCTAATTTGTCAACCCGGACCACGTTGCCATGACCTTATGGCATGTATGGCGGGTTACCAGCTAAAACAGCCTGCTGGGAGCCCAGGCTACCATTCCTCTCTCTCTCTCTCTCTCTCTCTCTGTTTCTCTCTCTCTCTGCTTGTTAGCGTGTGCAGACAAATTGGTCGTGAGTGTTGACTGGCAGCCACTCAGGGTGTCCCTCCTTCCCACAAGGCACAGCTTGCCGGCTAGCATATGTCTGCCCTTTCTGTGGATTGTGCGGTTGGGCAGGGTGCGCTGAAGGCACGCGGTGCTACGGAGGGGTGCAGTGCCGTAAGAGCAACTTGGGGGGGGGAGGGATTGTCCCTGTCTTCCAGTAAAGGGGTCCCGCTGGGATAAGGCCTTTTCTCACCAGACGTCCGACCCCCAGGGGCGAACTCGTCTGGGTCCTGCCCCCGGGGGCGACGCGGCAATTTTTCAACCCTCCTGGGAGTTCAACCCTTCCCGTCGACTTCCCACTAGGATTCTCATATCCAGGCATCTGGCCGAACAGTGTGTAGCAGTAAACTTACTACATGTACCCGAGCTGTCCAGCTCTTAAATGGCGGCCTTCCCAATTGGTCAACAACCATCTTCGTTGCTCACCCATCTTCATACAAACCCCTGGATAGTCTTAACAATTCACGCCTGCATTTTGAGAGAAAAAAGTGTTAATGGCGAAGTGGTGCCGCACCGTGCCTGAATGCCTGTCTCATTACATATTTCAGATGTCATCGCAGACGTCACTACCTTGAATTATGTGCATTTTATTATTATTATTTTTTTGCGGGGTGTGCATCTCATGAATGGCTTTGTTTTATGGGCATGTTTTATTAACGGGTTGCAATTGAATCTCTTCCCCTTGAGGTCTTGGTTGTTGGGTTTTTTTTTTCATCCTTTGCTCCTGTTTGTGTTATGGCAACCAGCAGGATTGCCGATCATAAAAACAAAAATAATGTGAAGTTCGCAATGTGCAGTGGTGATCTTCACTCATCTGACAGTGACAACCAGGTTTGCATTTTGTGGTGTCTTTTTTTTTTTATATCCAATTCCCCAGCTGTAGAGAACCTGACTTTGGCTGATTTGCATGATACTTAATAGCAGTCATATTGATACTACCCGAGCCATTATGGTGTTTTGCTTGCTGTTGTTTGGTACCCCCCCCCCCCCCCCCGGGAGTTGGAGGGATTTTGTTTAGACACCAAACATGCATCGGCCACTATCAAACATGCACGTCAGAATTTATTACTGTCGCTATGCAATCTTATCCCCCCCCCCCCTTCTCCCCTCTCTCCCCACCCCTCTCCTCGTGAGGTTTCAAGTCTTGTGAAGTGCCTCTCGCTCCCTCGATTGCGCTGATGCCTCTTTCGTCGTCTCCTCCTCCTCCTTTCCCCGCGACCGCGAGAAAAGTCATTGACTCTCTGGGAGTCATTGACTTCTTCTTTCTGCCCACTACTGTATGGTGCTCCCCCCCCCCCCTCCCCCTCCCCCAACGTATTGTCGTGTGTACGTCCGCTTACGGCACCCTATGGAGCATGCCCGATCCAGCCAAACCCCGAAACCCTCGAGAAACTGTCTGCAGGGTGAGCAAGAGAAAGACAGAGAGAGAGAGAGACAGAGAGAGAGGGGGGCTTGGTTGCCATGGAAATGAAACCGATAAAGGCAGTCTCGGTAGCAGCACCACGGCTCGGATTATTGTTCAGAATTAGTCACAGCCCGGTGGGCGGGACTCACATGTTCATGTTTGGGGGGGGGGGGCGATGGCTAAGGTGAGAGTTGCGGGAGGAAGCGAGATTAATGCTTCTTACATCTGTGGTCCCGTCAAGGATGCGTGACCCCTGCTCCCCTCCCCTCCCCCCCAACCTACGCTAGTAGCTGGCTCCATTTCCTGAGATGCGGCTTGTGAAGCTAAACCCTAATGCCTTCAGCATGCCATCTGGCCACTGGCAACTTTGGGGGTTAAGCCTCAGACCCACCACTGACTGCACGTACACCTGGTACAACGTACATCTAGGGCCAATTGCGTAGCGCATGCAAAGCCTGCCACGATACGTACATGTAGGCCTACATGTACACTATATCTAGTTCCCCTTGATATTCCACTCGATATTCAAACGCAGTAAGCATCACACGAAATGTGATTATCGGCATGTTCGGTCGGTTCATTTTCCGAGTGGCGTTGCATGCGTTTGGGTTTAGAAGGGACAACTTGGCCCTAACCTACCGGTAGGCGAAATGTGAAGAAAAGAAACCCTGCCCAAATGAAAGGGGGAAAAAAGAGGAAGAAAAAACCCAATAGTGGGAAATTTTCAGTCATGAGCAAAGAAGCGAACAGCAAAAGAAGATTTGAGCGGAGGCTCAGCAGGTAGAGCGCTTGTACATTCAACCAAAAGTCCTCTCAGATTGTCTGGGCTGTTTTCGCTGACCTGTTTTGTAAGAAACAGAAGGAATGAAGAGAAGAAATGGGCTTACCGGTAACCACTTCGTGCCAAGACCTCCGCATTTGGAGCACCCGTGGTGTTGCTGTGTGCCAGACCTTCTGAATCCAGTCACCACCATCGGCCAAGTTTTTAAGCAAAGACGCCTTTTCAGCCTACCAAAAAGACAATATATATGTAGCGTGACAAAAAGCCACACAGACGTCCCATTGTGCCAGGTTTGTTTCACTTATTCACAGTGTTCTCTTCTTAACAGATTCGTTTCACAGGTTTTTTTTGTTGATTGTTGAGGGATTTTTGAAAATGGCACAATATTAAAAAAACAAAAAAACAAAACAAACAAATGTGTTGCAGTCATGGACTCTGAAACGTGGCTCCGTGCGAAGTGGCTGAACAGCGCCTCATCAAATCCCAACGACTTTCCCCATACTGGAGAGTAATATTTGTTTGCGGACAAATGCAATTCACCTCACTGTTTTGCCAGCTGGGCACATGTACAGTATGTGCCGTTACCTACCCCCCAATACCCCTCCCCCCTCCCCCCTTTCCCCCTCCCCTCTCCATGCCACCTTCCCCCACCTCCTCGGAGCTCACCAACTCGCCAACAATGTTACCCCGGATAAACGCTTCTTAATAAGATTCCCCGTCGGACCGCAATTGGATTATATTAAAGAAATCTGCGCCCGCAACTCGGGGGGGGGGGGGTGGTGTTGTGTTCACATACACTGTAGCTAGGGGACACGCTGCCGGTCATATGTACATGTAGTATGTCTTGAAAAAATGTGCGCTGTGTTCACCCTTGAGCGTTGCAGCTGCTCTGTTTCACAAGGAGCTACTGTACTGTATGACGAGTGTCCTCAGCATCTACATTATTTTGTGTGTGCACATGTATGTAAACTGTACACATACAAATTATGTACATTTATGAATCAGCACAGTGGGAATGGACTGTTGAGAATTGCACAGCATGACCTGTGTTTGTACACAAGCAGATGTGCATGCAAATGGTTCTGGGAAACGGTGGTTTGCTGGACAGCGTCTGAGGCTTCGCGGAATTCCTGCATGCCCACTGGATCGTCCCTCGGCAGTCATCGCAATGGAGTGGTAGGAGATGTGATAGGTGTCCAATCACCAGCACTAAGGTAATGTTAGTCATGCCGAAGAGAGACACTGGTCTGGATGGCACTCCTGAGGAAACATGAGCTTTGCTGAACTGGCTAGTGAGGAAGATGCACATGCACATACACAGATCCTGAGCAGGCATTGGTTAGATGTATTTAAGAATACCGCTATAGTCTATGGCCGTTAATAAATGACTAGGCTCGTCAGGCTCAGGCTTCGGTCACATCTCTCTTACCTGTTACAATGTCACAGGCATCTAGAAACAAGCATTTGGCCGTAGTTTCTTGGCGAATACTCAGGTACTTATTGAGCCAATTAACAGACCTTCAAATTCGGCGACAAATCACAACCTGGATTTTCAGGTTTTGTCAGACGGAGATGAAGCCTGAGCCCGAGCCTGATCCATTAATTTGGAAAGGGCCTTATTTAGTAGGATATGCACATGTACATCATTGCCATGGATGATGTGGATTCGCGGTCAGGGTGCCAGACAATAGTTGTGAAACATTCCCATGATGCATCTGAACTGAATCGTTACAAGGTGGTTGCATCGAGGGCTGCATCTCTCCCTCCCACTCCTGACACCCAAATCCTGCCTACATAGTTTCCCTTCCCTTCCTTAAATAAATGAATGGCATTGCTGTGACGATTGACCTCTGACTGACCGCCATGCCCCCCCCCCATTATTTTCGAACGGCCGATTTGTTTGCAAATAAATTTGGGGGCTGGCTTTCCATCAGGACATTATTGATCAGACGACAATGCAGCACCGTAACAGGCTGAAAAGAAGATGAGGTAAAAAAAATAAAAAAATAAAAAATCAGTCAAGGACTTTGCCACAATTTCTATGTGCAAAATGTCCAAAATTCATCAAGTGAGGACTTTCAAATTTCCTCTTCTGTTTTTCCCCTGCCGGTATACATATCACAGTCTGTCATAAATGTATAAAGTATCAACCTGTCAGGATAGCCTTACGCACGTAATGCAAAAGGGGGGGGGAGCCACCATGCATCAGACTGAAAGAAAATCGGTGATTTATCAGTAAAGTGATATCACGCGTGTCAAATTGACCGAGGGATTGACTCAGTACAGGCTTATACTACACTCAGAATACCCCTTTCCCCCTTATTTTGTCAGTGTTAATCATGTGTAATGCCAGCGGAAGCTGCGTTGGAAAGGCTGCATGTGTGTGTGTGCGCTGTACCTGCCGTGCGTTTGTGCACTCGCCGGAGGCATGCATCCATGTGCTTGTTACGTGTGCAGGTTTTTTTCCGTGCTCCCACGCCCTGATCTAAGATTGCCACGTTGTTGGGAGATGTCTTGAGATGTTGACTTGCACACACCATCCTGCCACTCTATTTTTCCCTCTCTGTCTGTCTCTCTCTCTCTCTCTCTCTCTCTCTCTCTCTCTCTCTCTCTCTCTGTCCCTGTCTATGGTGTATCTCTGTCTCTCTGTTCCCCTCTGCCTCGGTTTCTCAAACTTACTATCTCTCCCTCCGACTCCCCCGACTCACTCCCTTCCCCCCTTTCCTTCTCCCTCTCCCTCTCCCTCTCCCTCTCCCTCTCCCTCTCCCTCTCCCTCTCCCTCTCCCTCTCCCTCTCCCTCTCCCTCTCCCTCTCCCTCTCCCTCCCCTCTCTCTCCTCAATCTCTCTCCTCCCCCTCTCTCCATCTCTCTGCCCCCCATCTCCATCCCTCTCTAAACCAAAAAAAGATGAAAACAAAAAAAAGATGAGAGAGATCATACATGTATCTCTTTCTCCCATGTCATTCATTCCGTTGAGGTCCTGATCAATCCATTTGGTCAGAACAGAGTGACCACGATCAATGCTGGGCTGTAGGCTGATGCACCAATTTGCTCCCCCCCTCCCCCCAACACACACACTGATGACAAAAAAAAAGAAGTAGATCATGTGTTTAGCACCATCTGGCAGTGGGATAGAATTCACACACTGGCCACAATCCATCGGCCTCTGCTGCGATGTGCTCACTTGTTACTGTATAGTCAGTCTACCGTGGCCACCAGCTGGTCCGTATTATTACGCACTCAACTAATGGGAGGCAGATTGTCCAATGATGTCACCCCAGCCAATGCCCTGGCACTGACTGGCCAGGGGTCTCGTCATTAAGCCCAACTCTCAGCAAAATTCAGTCATTAAGTAATTAATACACAGTGGGGTTTTTTTTCCCCCACAATATGGGTTTTTTTCACACATGTACAGTATGTGTAGAAGTGCATACACAGATTTTATTTTGCAATCGTTTGTGCATGTACAGGGTAAGGGGCTACATACACACTCATGTACATGTACCGGTATATACAGGAATTATACACATGTATAAATGCAAAAGGGGACGCGGAAGACCAAGAACAAGATGGTGGGACAACATTCTGGCAAGAGTGGGCTGACCCCCCATAGAGACAATTCGAACAACATCGGACAGATCAGCATGGAGGCTACTTGTCAACATGGTCACCAGGGGCCAAAACCGACCTGATGGAAATAGATAGATAGATACACATGTACATGTACATGTACACACATCTAGAGGAATACATGTACAGGTAGTGTAAGCCCTATGTGCAGTTATAACACATGTACATGCATAGAGCAAGTGGTACATGTACCATAAGTGGCTCAGGTGGGAATGCATACGGTCATAATGTACCAGTGTATCTGCATGTGTGTACATTTAATATTAGTATGCTTGTAAAGTACTATGTATACATTATATATTCATTATGTACTGTACAGAATTCATCTCTGGTCAGATGTATACATGTGCTTGCAATACAGTTCTTATTGTATGTACATGTACACATGTAGCTCATCAGTCAAACTACAGCACTGTTGTCACCAGACACAATTGTCTCAGGTTCTACTCCCACTTGAGGTGCACAACGTTTGTCTCAGTTGTCAAAAGCGAACGCAGTGTGTGCACACTGTAATGCACTTAGTAGCAGAGCATAGAGTCTCTTGGCCATCGGAAAGATGCTGTCCGCCTCAGCAGGGAGAAACTGTGGATTAAGCGTCTCTGCACTATCCAACCTCATGGCCTTAACATTCAGGAGGGGAATGACTAATCCTCACTTCATTAACACCTCATTTCTTCATCTTCCCTGTAGCTTTCTCCTTTGATCTCCCCGCCCTTTGTTTGTTTTCCCTAATCTCCCCTCCCTCAGTGTACATCTGCAACGCACTGCCTTCCCTTTTGTCCTTCCTCCGTCATGTGTGTCAGGGCTTTCCTTCCCCGGACTGTCTATGTTTGTCCTTGTCACTCTGCCTTTGAGAAAGGTCCTGCTAGGATTGAAACATCATCAGGCCCCTCTAATTTTTGGAGATTTAGTAGCAAATCCTCAGCATGACATTTTGGGGACTGATAAGGGCCAAAGCAGTGGCTGCAGTTACCGGTACGCAAGCCCACGCCTGATGCAAATCACAGCGCCCCGCTTGGGATGCGCGCGTGATACCTGATCGTGCGCGAGGGCCCCCGGCCCGGTGGACCGTGCAGCGCCGGCGATGATAATGGCGGTGTTTGCCTGGCTCCCAGCTCACGTCAACCCATCAGTGCTGCGGTCAAGTGCATGCGTTTTGTGCACCGAGTCATGTACATTTGCAATTTGCATGTACCACTGTACACGCACTACCATTCGTCGTTGCCACAGAGGTGCACGCTGCTTACTGTGAAGCGTGTCGATCGCTGTGATGGCGGTGTTTCTCACATTCATTCATGCTACATGTAGCAGAATCCCATTGTGCTATCCAGCACTATAACCATAACATGATTCACACAGCCCCCCCCCCCCCAAAAAACCCCAAAACCCCACAAAAACACTAAGAAAGAAGAAGGTGATATACAAAAATGTTGCAAACTGCTTACTGACTAAAATTACCAAAATGTAAATCTTAAAATTTAGTGGGCCTGACGTTTCGATCCTAGCAGGACCTTTCTCAAAGGCAGAGTGACAAGGACAAAACGGATACATGTACACGAAGGAAGGGGGGAGAGAGCGAACTGCTAGGATCGAAACGTCAGGCCCACTAAATTTTAAGAAAGAAGAAGTAATATTACGCCGTGAGTGAATCGGAGGACAGGCAATCCCGTACCAATTAGCAATGGCAAATGGGAGGCTAATTATCTAAAATAACAACGGAGATACATGTACATGGTCTGGCCCCGAGGCAGATGTTCGGGCTTTGCCGCTAATCCTCGCCGTCGCCCCGCCGACTCTGAGTGGAGCCAGCTCTCTGCGACCGCCCTACTTGGGGCCTCCCACGTTATGTAACTTACCCAACGAACAAATTCTGCCTCTCCTCCTCTCCGCCGAGTGATAGAAAATGAAATCCATCACCGCCAGCTTTGAGGAAGGTCCTGCCAGGATTGGAACAGCAGCACCTCTCGCTTCTACCTCTGAGTATAAAGGCCTTTGTTTCGATCGAAACCCCCCTCCCGGCCGCCGGCACAGGGTTCCCCCTGAGTCTGAGGTGGCAGCGGAGGATTTGCTCACTAGATGAGTTTCTGCGTATTGTGGATATGCCACAGTATAGGCCTTACCATATGCTTATGCTTATGTTAATGCTCCATGGCTCACAGATTGGACAGGGAATGAGCCTATAATGCGCTATGGAATAATATTACATATTATGTGATTGCACATGTAAATCCATAGAGTTATGTGCAGGAAAACGTCCAAGACAAAGGCCCTTTTGCACAAGGCGCTATTGTGTTTGTGTACATCTTTCCATGCATGGTTGTGACCCCTGAGGAGGTGGCATGTTGTGGCCACAAATGTACATCAGGTGGCCCATCAAACGTGCGAGGTGGGCCATCTCACAGTTTAAAATGCCGGGGAAACCCTGCCTCAGAATTCAATTGGTTGTATTCCGTCCATGTAATAAAAAAGAAGTCCAAGTGGGTACGCGAGGCAGAATCAATTGAAGAATTTTGGCAGTGCACTACCGCAAGGTCAAGGCAGAAATAAACATCCAATGGGGGCATGGTGTTTGTCAGTTAGCCGTGTTTATACCACTTTTACTTGTAAACAGAATTTTTATTTTTTAGGCGATCACTTCGACTCTGACAGATTGGGAGAGAAGTGGGCTAATGTGGAATGTCCATATTGTCTCAGCGTGTTAAAGCATTGATTTTTTTGGGTTTCGGTCGGCGAAGGGAGGGATGGTTTGGAAAATGCCGCATAGATGTTGGGTGGGTGTACGTAGCTCCCTGTGTAGCCTTCCTGGAGGAATTGTACAATGTAAAGCTGGCAACCTCACACCTAGGGCCGAGACACACTGGACAGGTGGCTGGTTTCCCTGATTCTGCCCCCCTCCCCCCCCCCCCCGAAGCGACAGTTTCGGTATTGGCATATTGTGTCAAACTTCCACTGAAAATGTAATGAGCATCCTCAGCTAATTTTGTTCAATATTTACCAACCACGCCAACAAACCTTCCCCCCCCCCCAAAAAAAAAAAAAAAAAAAAAAAAAATTACAAACATTGCAAACGATTTACTCATCAAAATGCAAACCCACAAAATTATAGAGAAACTGAAAATTCAATCCTAGCAGGGAAGGCTACAATAATGCCTTTGCAAAATATCCTGCTCGGATCAAAACCTCAGGCCTCAAGGGGGAAAAAGGTTGCAAATAATCCAAATCATACATGTACTAATCTCCCCCCAAAAAAATTGTGAATACAGCGAAGAAAATTTGACTGGATTGAGATTTGAGAGTTGAACTCAATGACTCTGGTTAACAGTACCAGTTCTGTAAGTGTAGAGCATGGGTATGTTAAGTAAGAGGTCTTGGGTTCAAGTCCTTGTCCAGTCAAATTTTCTCTTTTACTTGCACTTAATAATTCACAGCATTTAGTGGGCCTGATGTTTCAATCCTAGCAGGACCTTTCTCAAAGGCAGAACGAATCGTTACGCTCCGTGGATTTTTTTTTTTTTAGAAAGAAAACAACTTGACATACTCCGCATAAGTCCAAGAACCAATGCCTTTGCAGCCCTTTGACTTAGCTCTGTTTGCCCATTGTGTTTGTGAGTGGAGCAATATCACTGTGGCGACCTGGCACTGTGACATCATTTGCATAAATGTGACCCAGCACAGCATAATGAGGAATAACCTCCACTTTTGAGATTTTGAGATTTTCTAATGATGTGAAAAAGTATACCATTAGCTTTCGAATGATATAAAATTTATTTCCGTATGAACTTTGTTGTAAATAGTACAAGGGGACTTCGCTCGTTCATTTGGCACCAGACACAATATAGCAGCACCAGTCTAACTCCTCGAAAGCGGCCATTCAAAAATGCAGGAACTTTATATTTTCATGAAAACAGTACACAAACACTCCCCCGAAATCGTCATTTTTTCAACATTTAGAGACGGATTTCGGAAAAATCCTTTGGACATAATATCCTCCAATACATTAACTTTCTGAAAATACACACACACAAAAAAAATCAAATTTTAATCGAATTGAGAAGATACTTTGACTTCAGGCGTTGTTTACTCGAAAAGTGTTTTGGTGGGATATTCCTCATGTCGCTGTGCCGGGTCACAAAAAGTGAAGACCATCATGCATATAACATCAGTCTCGACTTTTCAGTTGGTGTTACCGGAAGCAAACAAATGCAACTCTCAATTACACGTATCATATTAAGAACTTACTTTTATATAAAAATAACAATTTCAGACAATAAGATTTTTTTGGTAGGATAACTAATTAATGAAATAACTGTCATTACTGGGGTTTTTCAGCAGACAATCGGGCAAAGCACTTAGCAGAAGGCGCTGAATTTATGTCAAGTTCGGTAAAACCTCATTGAAATATGAGGCGGTTGGTTCTGAGCCATGTATCCAAATGAGCGCTGCGCTGCCCACGTAATGAAAAAATAGTCTCTATCTTTTCCCCCCCTCTGTGACGTCGGCAGTTTCTCTGGCCTCCAAGGGTGTTGGTGATTCGTGCATCTAACCACAGCGCTAACATATACTGTATCTGGAGTGGTATTGATCAGAATGCCTAAGTCATGCCTGCATTTACTCGCGCAGTCAATAAAATTCATCATATTAAACAAAAAAAGAATTTTGTGTCTCTGTTGTAATTGAAGAGATTTGTTGTTTCTGTGCCAGCGTATTGCAACGACCAGGTTTTAGTCTACCCTCCCTGGTCAAAGTAAACATAGGAGGGATTCATGTTCAGACTATCGATTTGTTTTCTGCTTGATTGCCGCTTTAATAGCTAGTGGCAGATTAGAGGCAGACATTCAATTTCTGAAGGGAGAGCGAGTGAGAAAGAATAGGGAAGGAGGAGGAGGAGATGAGAGAGAGAGAGAGAGAGCGGCAGCTAGAGACAGAGAACCAGATGGAGGGATAGATAGAGTCAGAGAGGAACAGAGTGAGACGAAGATGGCCAGAAAGAGACAGACAAAAAGAGGTCGAGAGACAGAGAGAGCCAGACAGAGTGAGACAGAGAGAAAGCCAGAAAGAGACAGTGAGACAGAGAGAGACAGAGAGAGACAGAGAGACAGAGAAAGAGCCAGGCAGACAGACAGGCAGACGGATGGATGGATGGACATACAGACAGACAGACAGACAGACAGACAGAGCTAGCAGCCTGACATACACAGAAAGAGCCAGAAAGAGTCAGCGAGTAAAGGAGAGAGACAGAGAAAGACAGAGAGAGAGAAAGAGACCGAGGGAGAGACAGAGAGACAGAGAGACAGAAAGAGACAGAGGGAGAGGCAGAGAGATAGAAAGAGACAGAAAGAGAGACAGAGAGATAGAGGGAGAGACGGAGAGAGAGAGACAGAAAGAGACAAAGGGAGAGACAGAGAGACAGAAACAGAGACAGAGAGACAGAAAGAGACAGAGAGAAACAGAGAGAAAGAAAGAGACAGAGAGAAACAGAGAGAAAGAAAGAGACAGAGAGAGACACAGAGACAGAGGGAGAGACGGAGAGAGAGACAGAGAGACAGAAAGAGACAAAGGGAGAGACAGAGAGACAGAAAGATACAGAGAGACAGAAAAAGACAGAGAGACAGAGGGAGAGACAGAGAGACAGAAAGAGACAGAAAGAGACAAGAGGGAGAGACAGAGAGACAGAGAGACAGAAAGAGACAAAGGGAGAGACAGAGAGACAGAAAGAGACAGAGAGAGACAGAGACAGAAAGAGACAGAGAGACCGAGAGAGACAGAGAGAGGCAGAGCGACAGAAAGAGACAAGGGGGAGAGACAGAGAGACAGAGAGACAGAAAGAGAAAGAGTAGAGAGAGAGAGGAGAAAGCGAATAAGACAAAAATATACGGATTCACCAGACGTACATGTGTAAGTAAACAGCCAATGAGTGTGTACCCGATTAATTTATATGCACATACAGCTGTACAGACTATAAATGTATGCATGTATAGGCCTATAGATGTACATGTATGGCAGCATTGGGAAATGTCTGTACTGCGAGCATAGCTGAATTTTTATTCCGGCTGGTCTATGTTTAATTCCATGGTGGTGTTTGGCACAACATGATTTAATTAGGCGACGTGTTGGGTTTTCAGCATGTTTTTTTTTTCTTCTCTGCCTCCTCTGCATGGGAGCCTGTGCAATAAATCAATGAACAGCCTTCTGCCGCGGACATTGGTAGCAAACTTAAAACAACAACCACAGCAAGATTGCCGGCGTGACATGCCAAGTGCTGGCTTTGGTTCTTAGGAGCCGGCCTGCATCTGGCATTTTAACAAATTAGAAATTAAGAAAATCCTTTGGTTTAATGGACAGCCAGCTGAAAGTCAAAATAACAATTGCTTTCATTGCAATAACTGGGCAAGCCACCAACCAGTCATGGCATTTCAGAGAGCTGACCATGTTTTAAGGTACCTGATGTCATTTTTGGCCTGTGTTTGTAATGAAAGGGTTTACGGCAGTGCATGCACTGTGTGGAACCTGTCTGCCTCATAGCTGGGGTGATGCTACATGTACTCAGTACTGCCTATACTGTAGATGCTCTGGTGCTTGTGCGTATGATGGCATTAACGGACAGACAAACTTAAGATGTTACTCTGCCATCAGCCATGGCGCATGTGCGTATAATGTGCGTGGCGCTCACGGACCGAAAACCTGAAGATGTTATTCTCTGCTCCCAGGCCCGGTCCATGCACAACGCGCATGGCATTAACGGACCGATTAACTGAAGATCTTACTCTTGCTGTCAGGCCCAAGCGCGTGTGTAATGTGCATGGCATTAACGGAAACCGATAAACGGAAGATGTTACTCTGCCGTCGGTGCTCAGTCTACGATAAGCCGGATGTTTATCGGGCTTTAGACGAGACGCGGTGCCAAATCATGCGAACCCATGTACGCACAATGTTATCTCAGGCGGCAGCCAAATTGGTTAAGATTTTATTCACCGCGTACACGAATGTTCTATCACCGTGCAAGGTTTGGCAGTGGCAGAGCATTGGATTAGCCGCATTGAAAACAAAATGTCTACTGTTTTAGAATTTGTCTACCAAAATGTTCAAGAAGAATTAACCGTGTGGTTCAAGGTTCGGACCATTAGGCTTGCAGTGCTGATAAATATTTGTTGCTTTGTTTCTCACAAAAGTTCTAATTAAATGTTGCCATTTGTTCGCTAGCAAACTCAACCATTGTAAATAAAAATTGTCCGGAGAAAAATAAGCAATTTGCACAAAGTTTGGAAGAAAAACAAAACAAATCACAGTCAAGGAGAATAATTATATCTAGGATATTTAAAGGTCAACTGCAATGCATTTTGGATTTCTGTTTTCATCATTTCAAATAATAACTGTGGTTTCAGTAAAATGATGTACATTCATGCATTTTTTTTCTTCAAATTGTATACTTTGGGAAAGAGGGTTGAAAAATAATTGATGTTTGGAAGGGGGAGCAACCACACGCCCGTGGAGGCCGTCCTTGGTGATGTCATGAGTTGACAACCCGGTCCATTAGTCTTGTCGGGGAAGTGTTACATTGTACGTTCGTATAATACAAACAGTCAGTCCATGTTTTTCTAGTGAACCAATTTCAGGAGTAAATATTGAAAATTTTTAGTTGTTGATATGCCTATCAGATTCGTGTACCGGTATTCATTCCCTGATGATCCTAGACTAAGCCGCATTTGGACGTCAAAAATCACGCTGACACGACCAAAATAATCCCACCCATTAGAGCATGCGGGTGCAGCGTCCATTTCGAAGCTTGTTTTCACGGAGACCATTCGAGCTCATACATGTATGGTTTTGCAGTGCGTGCCCATCTGTTTCCATAAAAAAAAAACTATTTTTTTTTAGAATCTCTATCCTTGTTATCGACTCGGAGTTCATCGCATTCTGAAGAAAACTCTTGTGGAAAGACAAGCAACTTTTTCACCTTTTTTTCGCTGAGGAAGAGACTGGTGCCGGTGCTAGAAAAAAGGTGCATTTTAATGCGTTATG
This sequence comes from Luidia sarsii, assembly GCA_949987565.1. Lineage (NCBI taxonomy): Eukaryota > Metazoa > Echinodermata > Asteroidea > Paxillosida > Luidiidae > Luidia > Luidia sarsii. The sequence goes on from CATLJK010000116.1 coordinate 19,340, forward strand.
CACTGAACGTGTCAGGGAACAACTCCGATTATGTGATTGTACACAGCCTTCACATCATGGGAGAGAGAATCAAATCTGTGTCCCCCCCCCCATAACGTAACGAACAGCGCCCTCAATAAGGTTATTTTATGTACCAATGAACATATGTAATGCCACATTGGGATTTCAATTGTTTGGGGTCTTCAGTTGACCTTAAACAGATGCATCCATGAAATTCAGTTTTTATGATCACTGGTTAGCCCTCATTTGATGTTGAACCCTGTGGCTGCATGTGCATGCTGAACAAACGATACCCCCATATCTGCAAAACCCATTAACATTATATGCATCAGTTACAGTAGTCATGGCTGGTCCCCCCCCCCCCCAAAAAAAAAAAAAAAAAAAAAAAAAAACAAGAAGAAGAAAAGAAGACGGAAATGGAAAGTGTACTTCCTTTTTTTTCTGTTCCAGTAAATGATCTATATTGGATTCATGGCAGTTTTTCCTCGCTGTGGACAGAGGATGATGTATTTTGGTTGCTTCGGGAACTCGGTAGTGATGTAGAGCATTTCAGTTGATATTTCTTCTTCTTCTTCTTTTTTGAGAGAGAGAGCAGTGCTCAGTGAATTCCGTAAAAAACAATTGTGACGGGGGCATAAGGGATGAGACTCATTGGTTGCCCTGAATACCCCTGATGCATTTCTTTCTTTTTTTGTCAAGGCCATTGACCATGAGTCACGTGGCCAGCTCTCTGTCCAAATTGCAGGACGTTTGTCAGGGTCAACAATCCAGCGACTGTACAACAGGTATGGCCTGCCTGTGCTCGCACTCACACACACACACACGCCCTGACACTCTCACCCAAACAAGAGGAGAAAAGAGCGCCGGTTTTTACAGCGCAGCCAAAATGACAATTTCAAGAAGAAACACATTTGGCAGCCTTGATGGGCTCTGGAATTTCACGAACCGTGATGAATCGCCGGAGAAGCGGACGGCGGCCATTAGAGGAACAAACGCGCAACGCACTCGTGCAGACAACAATGGCTTCTGGGAATGCGCCCCCCCTTCTTGTTATTGTGATCGGGCAGCGGTCTTCATTGTACAGCCTATCGAGGACTTTGTGATTGACCTTCTCTATCTAGACGCTGCTTTTCATGCGCTGTCAAATTCTCATTATAAATACCCCATTTTATTCTTATCCGTGTTACTGCCTATTGTAGCCGCCAAATTGCCCATTTTTCGGTTGCGTCGTTACCTAGTGCATAATGACCATTTTATTCTTATTACATGGAATTGCAGCTGACAGCTCCTTTTGATCATTCTTAACATTTTTTGACAGCATAGAAGAGATAGAATGAAATATTCATTCATTTCCACCCTTGCTCTCTTCCTTCCTCCGCGTCTCTCTCTCTTCCCCTTTTCCCTCTCTCCCTGCTTCCCCTCAATCATTCATTAACCCCGAAAATTCCTTACAGTCAAATAAATTGAATCCATGTTTTTAGCATTAGCTCAAAATGTGGCAACTAAAAACAAAGGAAAAGAGAACATAAAAAAAATAAAAAAATCCCCATCCAAAAATTGTCGCATCAATAAATTGCCAGTTGATGCTGCGCACTTTGTCTCTGCGGGTTAAAGCATTGGAAGGCAGAGGGGGTTTGGATCAGATGCAAGATCTGTCAGATTTGCATGATTCGATGGATGAATTGGTCAGGCCAGTTTCCATGGAAATCACTTGCCTGCCGGGGGGCATGAAGTAGCGGTGAGACTCTGAGATGTTAGAGAGAGAGAGAGAGAGGGCGGAGGAGAGGGAGAGAAAGAGAGAGAGAGAGGGAGGGGAGATGGGTTGGACAGGACGGCTAATCCAATTTTGACACGGGGGGGGGGACGAGAGTCGGGGGGGGGGGGGGGGGGTTGAAGGAAGGAAGGCGGGTTCTTCTTGGTGTGGGGCCGGCAGGTATAAGAAGTCTCAGCCTCAAGTCTCCCCCCCCCCCCCCCCCCCGCTCCCCGCTCCTCTTCGTGCGCATCGTCTATTTTATCAGCTGAATACATGCACACTCTCCGATATCCGTCCCGTGTGAATCTGCCACCACCACTGTGAAAAAAAAAAAACAGCACCAAGTGATGACCAAACCACCACCCACCCGAATAAAAAAAAAAAGATGGGAAAAAAAACCCCTGCCTTGTGTTTTCATCTCCAGTTCGTGACGCTGTAACGAACATGTCATGCGTGCAAAATTTGAAATCCTGTCATGCGTGCAAAATTTGAAACGAAATTAGGAATTGGTGCAGGTTTTTTTTTTTCGGTTTTTTTTTCATGTGCGGTACGTCTTTGGGTATGTGTGTGTATGTTGGGGAAGGGAGGGAGGTTTGGCGGGGGGGGGGGGGGGGGGGGATATCGCTCGATGTAATTGCTCTAATACTGTTAGCATCCATCCTGGTGGACTCTCTAGCGATTTTCTTTTCCTTACTTGGTTCGCCTCAATGTAGAGGGCCTGACGCTCCGATCCTAGCGGGACCTCTCTCCAAGGCAGAATCAGACTGCCTTTGGGAGAGGTCACGCTGTAATTGAAACGTCAGGCCCTCGTCATTTATGAGTTTTGCATTTTACGTACCGTATTTCTCAACAAGATTGACAGCGGAGATTTTTGCACTCACATCACGGACGGTCGAGTGCTATCTCAAGAGATTTGCATGTACATGCACATGCTATATACATGCCCACTGTACATGTACATTGAAAGTGGCTTCTGACACAAAAGATATATGTGTATACTCCCTCATTCTATTGCTTCTCAAAAGTCACGCATGCTATAGATCGCTAGACTTCTACATGGTTGATTTCATCAAATTAGCATCACTACTACAATACAACATTGGGAAGATCGGAAAACATTGATGTTCACAGATTTCCTTCTAATTTACACAGTTTGTAGATGGTCATGATAGAATCATCATGTTGAAATCTTATGGTCTGGGATGCTGTACTTCCCTAGAAATCTTCACTCAAACATCGACAAATAGGTTATTACCTGCAAGTGATAAACTATTTCTTACACTACAGAACGGTGCGAAAACCGTGACGGTTTTTTACCTTTTTCTACTTTCTCGGATCACCATTTGAGCTAAAACCTTTGCAGGATTGCTTTTTTTGAATGTTTAATGGTTTAACACACAAACTGTGGCAATCTTTTGACCTTTACCGATGTTGTATAGGGCCTTTAAACCAGTCGCAGGATCGTAAGGCTTTGTCAAATCCATCCCTATACAATGGGTTATCAGTCGTAAGTTGAGTTATGATGCATCATAAGGCTTTGTCAAATCCACCCCTATACAATGGGTTATCAGTCGTAAGTTGAGTTACGATACATCGTAGGGATTTGTAAAATCCACCCCTGATTATGTCCTGTTTTTGAGAAAGATCTACATGTAGCTCAGATGGAAACTTCAGGCCTTTTGCATTTTGTTGTTGAGAATTTACGAGAAATACGTACCGGTACATGTACAGTAAGAAGGTCCAGTAGCTATGGGAAAGAAGAGAATTTGATGGGATTTTCTGTCCTCCAATATGATAAAGAAAAATACCTCACAAATGCCTGGTAGAAGTAACCCCTCAACTTGGAATATACATGACTTTAAATTAATAGAGCCCTATGCTGATTGTGCATAGTATGTCACTTTAACACTATCCCTAAAAAACACTAACACTAAAAGAAATCCTTCAAAAGCTTAGACTGTGGTAAAGTCATCAGGTAATAACATTCTGAGATGCTAACAGACAAAATGGTTTTGTAAGAAAAAAAATGAGGTGTTGAAAGGCTGTAGCTTAGTGCTCATGGATATTATGTCTCTCCCCCCCCCCCCCATCTCCCTCCCTCACTGTCATGTATGATGTACCTGCCGTGTTTTCGCGATTTAATTGCCACGCTGAAAGTGCTGGGGCTTATGGGAATGGACATGTTTAAAACGCTTCCCCAATGTCACATTTGCGGGCACCGGCTGTGCCGCATTGGGGCTGTGCCAGGCACGCTCGTCGTCGAAATTATGATGATGATGGCGCTGTTGTTGAGAAGGAGCACTTTGTGAAGGCACTGTGTTTGGATCCAGGCAGGACCTTCCTGCTGGAGGTACTGTACCAGGATGGAAATTTCAGGCCCTGTCAAATGCTGGAGATTTGTTATTTCGGGTCATTTATGCAGGTAAGGCCAAAAAGAAAATCGTTGTGCTTCCTGTTACATTTATTTATTTATTTATTTATTTATTTATTTATTTATTTTTTGGGGAGGGGACTTTTTTATGCTGATTCATGTAGCAACTAAGTGTTACTCGAGGAAACGTAAACATGACTAACATGTATGCATGGTTGGTTGATTTAAATCACGTTGATTAAATCACTGATCGCACCCTCAAAATAGGGTCGCGAGGACGTGTTGTCAAAATAGGGTCACGCCTACGTGCTGTCAAAATAGGTTCACGCCTACGTGCTGTCAAAATAGTGTCGGTTGGGAAACACATTTCATATCTCCCCCCCCCCTAAAAAAAACCTTTAGGGTCACGGCGTCAAAATGGGGTCGGTTAGGAAACCGGAAGCGCCACTTATTTTTTTTGCTGTTGGTCTAAAGTATGTTGCAACACTCTTGTTCTACAGCTAGATAGATGTACATATGTAGATGTGAACATACCAACACAGAGGCTTTTCGAGCATTCATTTTAGACACTGAGACCTTCAATCTAAAGCCGTGTCCGCACTGGACTTATTTTTTACCGAGCCCATGGGTAACATTCCAATGGGTAAATCTTCCCGGCGTCCGCACTTGGACTTTTTGACTCGGGTAAACTAACCGAGACGATCGGTAAAACTAACCGACTCATGTACATATGTATGTACTCTAGGTACACAAATACACTCTGCCTGCACGAGTCTTGCATACAGTAACGTAACGTAACGTACAGTAACGTAACGTGCAGGGCGCCGGATATGGTTTTTTACCAAGTCGTTTACCGAGACGTCGTGTCCGGATTGGACTTATCGACTCGGTTAAACTGACCTGGTCAATTTAACCGGGCAGAGGTTGGTCGGTTAAACTACCCACTGGAGTCGGGTAAGTTACCTGGGAGGAAAACTTCCTGGGCTGTCAGCACTGAACTTAAAATGGTCAATTTACCCATTTGCTCGGTTAGTTTACCCATTTTAAGTCCAGTGCGGACGCGGCTTTACTCAGGCGGAGCAAAATTTTAAATAATTTTGAGGGCCTCAATTTGATTTGCTACGGTATCCTAGCAGGTGCTCTCTTTAGAACGATCCTGCAGGCTCTTGCCTCGGTAGTGCCTGATCCTCTATATTTCATCTTTTAACAAGTTTACATCCATTTCTTAAAGTCAGTTTTGCAACATTTTGCCGATGCCGTATGACTTAAAATCTGAGTGGGTCCTCTCTCAAAGCCCCCGTGATAGAGGTCCTACCTTTGAGTTGTCAGGCATTTTCAGTTTTTCCTTCTTTTGACTTCACGAAAGACTTCTTCTTCTTCGTTTGACTTTGTACGACTTCACGAAGAATGAGTTCCCGTTTGTTGACGCAGTCTTTGTGACAAGGGAGGGGGTCGGGCTGGGAGATCAGACAGCCAGGGTCTTATCCAATCCATAAGGAGCATCAGATACTAAGTGCTACTCCTCTACATGTTGTAGCTTCTCCCCGTGCACTGCCGCACTATGGAATTCTCTACCTGTAACCTGCTTCCCCCTTTCTTATAACTTGTCCCAATTCAAACGTTCATCTTTCTTCCTCCTGACCTAGGCATGCTCCTGGTTCTTCTCCTTATTACTTTCTTTTAGCCCTCACCTTGAGTGGCCTTTTGGGGCCTTGTGTTAGGCGACTTTCATTAAAAAAAAGAAAAAAAATCAGAAGTGGGGGACTGTAACTTTGACTTTTTAGTTTTACTGATGCTGGGCTGGTCAGAGCCGCACCCGATACATGTTTTTTTTTTTTGGTCCCTCTTTAACCTCTCTCTTGCCTCCCGCCTCCCCCTTCCCCGAGAGACTGCTTCAGATAGATCAATACTCCCCGTGTTGATTCACATAACAAGAACCAGCGGATGTCAGGTGACACATCTGACCAGCTCAGGGAAGAGAGAAAAACAAAAAAACAACCAGCTACATGTACCTCCCCCCCCCCCACCTTCCTGACCGATCTCCATTAGAATGCACTAGGGTATGGCCTTAAATGACATTTCCCTTGTGCAGCAATTTGGGTCACCAAGGCCTAGATTCCACCCAAAATATGGCTTTGAAATTTGTATGACGCAGACAAAAGCTCAAACATGGAATTTACTTATTGGAGGGCCATTGGGGGCAGGAATCCAGGCCGCTAATAAAATCCAACACTTTCTGATGACCTACTTATACTTTTTACCGGCCATCTTTAACAACATTGGCCACAATTTACTGCCCAGCAATTTGGGTCACCAAGGCCTAGACTCTTAAAAAAAAAAACACCAAAATATGTATGCCGCAGAACATGGGGGGGGGGGGGGCAAACCAGGCCACTATCAAAATCCAACAGTTTTTGGTAGCCCATTAAACTTATACTTTTACCAGCCATTTTTAGCACTGACCATCTTTTTATCACTGTCCAGTTTTCATTGGCCATTTTTTTTTTTTTTTTACATTGGCTACTACTCACTGCCTATTTTTCTACTAGTTACATATACTATTTTTCACAGAGCCAGTGCCCTGTGCAGTTTGGTCTGCCCTCTCTTATTTGCATAAGTTTGAGGCCTGGGCCACTATTAGGGCCGTTCCCACTATGAAAAGAATCGTGATTTGAATCGCGATTCAAAAACCTTTTTTTTTTTGGTCGTGTCCACACAGGCCAAATGAACGCGTCGGCAAATAAACGCAAGCCGATTGCGGTTAGCATGCGCTAACGTTGCGAAAGCAGGAATGGCGGGACTCGCTGAGGAACGTTAACAAACCCTGTGCTGCACTTCCTGGCAGTAAACTGCTGGCAGGAAATGCCATTTTTGCGCAATACATTTTGCGCAATACAAAAACCGGTGCAATTTGAGCGAAGCGTTCCCACACACACATCGCGTCGCAAATAAATGCGATTATTTGAAAAAATCTCACTCTTAGTAGAGTCCGAATTGCGATTAAAATCCCACTCATAATCGCATTTATTGTGTCCCCACAAAAAAAAAAAGTGGAGTTTGAATCGCGATCCAAATAATCGTGTTTATTTGGTGTAGTGGGAACGGCTCTAATGAAGGCAAGCCTTGTTGATCCGGGCCCTAAATCCTGTCCAATTCAAAACCTCTTGGGGCTCAGAAAGGCTACGACCCCTTCCTCTCGAGAGAAGAAAAAATAAATAGAAAACAACCATTCATGTCCTTTCATCCCAGACCTGGCCATTGCTCCCCTCCCCTCAAAAAATTAAATAAAAAATGTGGCAACAAAACTCCCCAAAGTGACTTGAATCCGGAAACCGGCTAGTGTTTCCCCGCCCAAACACCAACAAAGAGCTGACAGCCTCCCTTACCCTGAAAAGAAAAAAATACTGCACTTTGAAAAAACTCTGGAAAAAACACCTTTTGATATCCTCGGCGACATTTAATGCCTGTGGATCGTGTTCCTCCATTGACTCTGTAAAAAAAAACAATCTTTACCCTTTCCCCCCCTTCCCTGCATTCTTTGCTCTCTGCTATTCAGTGCCAAGCAGGATTTTTTTTCTTTCTGACAAATAAAGGAAAAACTGACTGACTGACTGGGAACGTCTGAACATCTTTGAAAAAAAGGGAAAAGGAACCTCTGATGGAACTTGGGGCTTGAACTCGAGACATCTGGTTTTGTGTACTGGTGCTGTTACTATCTTACCATCCAGCCCTTAGATGGCGGCCTTCCCAAATAGCCAACCAATCCTTGCCTGGGTGGGGGCACCAGTCAGAAGCATTTAACCATTTGTTTCCACCCAACCCTTTGCATCCGTCCATCTAAGCTCCATCTTGTGAGACTTAGGCCATGTCTGGGCGTCCAGAGCTACGGCTAGGGCTATTGTCTTTGCATCTCCGTGTATTTCCAATAGGGGGAAGTCCTAGACCTAGCTCTAGACGCCCGTTTCGGACACGGCCTGAGTCTCTTTGCACTGATTGAGTACCCCCTGGCTGTTCTGCACGGAGAGACCTGCATGGAAAAAGAAAAAAAAAAAAAAACAAGGCAGGCTATATTCACCTGGCAACATCATTCTTCCCGCAATCAGACTAAGGGACCGGCAGAATAGCATTTGCGGGAAGAATGACGTTGTCGGATTATTATACAATGCCAAAAAAGCACATCACTGCCTTTACATATTATAACTGTGACTCAGAGTATGATCAGTCTGTATGCCTGTCAGTTTCTCTAGTAGCTTGCAGTAGAAAACTGTGGCTGTTGGTTGGAGATTGGAGAACGCCTTTCAATCCACTGAAAAAGTCATAGATCCGCTTAAAGGCCCAATACAACACTGGGAAGATCGGAAAACATCAATGTCCACAGATTTCCTTCTAATTCACATAGTTTGTAGATGGTCATGATAGAAATAGAATCCTCATCATGAAATCTTACAGTCTGGGATGCTGTACTTCTCGAGAAATCTTCACTCAAACATCGATAAATAGTTTATTACTCGCAAGTCATGAACTATTTCTTACACTCCAGAATGGTGCAAAAACCGTGACATTTTTTTTTACCTTTTTCTACTTTCTCAGATCACCATTTGAGCTAAAACCTTTGCAGGATTGCTATTTTGGGATATTTAATGGTTTAACACACAAACTGTGGCAATCTTTTGACCTTTACCAATGTTGTATTGGCCTTTAAGCGTGAAAATCCGCTACTTAGCATGAAAAGTCTTCCTTGTGGAAGCAGAATGACAAACCGCATGATGGTCCGATGTCAGTTGGGTTTGGATTGTAATCTGCTTTCCTTTGCTTAGCATGAACCAAAAGTGAGGTTTGGGCTGGCAGGATGATCCCATGGATCATGACTTTTTGTGCTAGAGTAAATTTTGGTGCTCAAGCAGCTCTATGAAAGTGTGGTCCCTCATCTCAGCTCATGGTGACTACAAACAATCTCTAATGGTCTGCCTTGCATCCTCTGTTGTCCTTGCAAAATAGGAGTGAGTAAGGATGTATTCGGTGTAATAGATCTCAAGTTTTCAACCCCTCCCCCCCTCTAAAGAATATATTCCAGAATGCTAGTCAGAAATGAGAAGTTGGACCTGAATGGTTTCGTATTGAACGGAAATTGGTTCAGTCCCGAGCATCTCCTTCTGAAATTTTGTCCAGGTGCCGGCAGTTTCGAAAAGAATAAGAAAAGCAGATGTATATGGTAGCTATTAGATGGGGGATGTACACTCCTCATGTGAGGTGGGAGGGGGGGATAGATGAATGAGGTAGCAAAGGCTGGGGATGAGGATGCGGGGGGGGGGGGGGGGTATGAGAAAGCAACTCGCAGGGCCCACCTTCCTCCCCCTCTGCAGCGGTAATGAACCAGGCGGGCTACCCCTTGTACTAGGCTCCCTCCAGAAATAGCCTGATTAAATTGCATCAAGGGGAATGTTCTTTCTCTCTGCTGACACATGGGGAACAACCTTGCCGTTCTCCGAAAACGCTAGAGAGAGTTGGAAAAAAAAAAAAAAAAAAAAAAAGTCAAATCAAATCTGTCACTCTGTGTTTCCATAGGCACGCATACGTACATGCTTTATTCCTTCGGCTCTGGCTAGTGTACGCGAGAGGCCGACATTGTAAGGCCCTGGAATTTCGAATGAAGACAAGGGAATGGGAGGTTGCAGGAGGGAAGAGAGTGGGGAGGGACGGAGGCAGGGAGGGAAGGGGGTTGAGTTTGTATGGGCTGCTCAGAATGAAATGAAAATGACATGGGATGCCTCTCTTTCTCGTCCTTCCTGTCTTCCCTCTCTTTTTTTCGCCCTCCCTCACTCCATTTGTCTCTCTGTCTCCATCTGACTCTCTCACTGAGCCTCTCTCTCTGTCTCTCTCTGCTTCTCTCTGTCTCTGTCCGTCTCTGTCTCTTTGTCTCTCTCCTGTCTCTCCCTCTCCCTTTGTCCCTCTCTGTCACACTGTCCCACTCCTCCCCCTTCACTGCCTCTTTATCTATCTGTGTCTCTCTCTCTTCCCCTCTCAGTTTGTCTCTCACTCCCCATGTCTCTCTGTTTCTCTTTGTCTGTCTCTGTCGCTCTCTCTTGGTCTCTCTCTGCCTATCTCTCTGCCTCTCTCTCTGCCTCCCTCCTATGCCCCTCTCTCTCTGCCTCCCTCCTATGCCTTTCTCTCTGCCTCTCTCTCTGCCTCTCTCTGCCTCTCTCTCTGCCTCTCTCTCTGTCTCTCTCTCTGCCTCTCTCTCTGCCTCTCTTTTGCCTCTCTCTGCCTCTCTCTGCCTTTCTTTCTGCCTCTCTTTCTGCCTCTCTCTCTGCCTCTCTCTCTGCCTCTCTCTCTCTGCCTCTCTCTCTCTGCCTCTCTCTCTGCCTCTCTCTCTGCCTCTCTCTGCCCCTCTCTCTGCCTCTCTCTGCCTCTCTCTCTGCCTTCCTCCTCTGCCTCTCTCTCTCTGCCCCCTTCTCTCTCTGCCTCTCTCTCTCTGCCTCTCTCTCTCTGCCTCTCTGTCCCTACCTCATTCTCTCTCTCTTTCTCTTTTTGCATTGCCGTGATCAAGTAGCAACACATGCACAGGCCATCAAATTATAGCAGAGCTCCATCAGCTGACGGCAAAAACAGCTGGCAGGGGAAGATTCCAGGCAGGGCTGTCTTTGGTCACTCAGTGCCCGGAGCTGACTAGGGTCATCTGCTGGATGCAAATTTTGTATCATTAGTTTCAGAAAAAAAAAAAAGATGTGCGTGCGCTTGTTGAAAAGGTTAAACGTTGGCCAACTTTTGTCAACGTTCACGACTTCACGTCACATGCTATTTGCATCAGACTGTGGGGGTGAGAGAGAAGCCGCGTGCGCGCGCGAGAGAGAGAGAGAGAGAGAGAGAACTTTGGATGTATTTTCTCATCCAATGTGTGTTCTGCAGCTAGGGTCTGCCAGAGATATTGCTGAGTCTATATTTTCCGATAGTTCAGATCTTCCACGTCAGATCACATGGAAGGGCAAGGGCTAGCAGTACGGCGGCGATCAAAGAAGGGAAGATCAAAGGGAGAAATGAATCGAATATTAAAGAAGGATTTCCAGTGGGCAGATTGGAGTAAAAAAACATGCATGATGTTATTCATTCCCCTCCTGAATGGCAAGGTACAAACAAATAAATGAAAAACCAACACACTCCTACGTAACCTCTCTAATCACAGATGCGTGTTGAAACTGGGTGTGTGGTGGTAGCGACGGATATAGGTAAAGACTGGCGGCTGTACAGCCAACTCGTCAAACATTGCACGGATAAACTGTAGGATTGGCTTGATTATCAGAAAAGGGGCCGTGGAGATTGGCAAGAGGGAGGGGGAAGGGGAAGGGAATTACAGGCCACCTACAGTAATGGATCGGGTAAGCCTCCTCGCACCAGACTAGGACACTTGGCTGTTCCTTGAGGACAAAGAAAAAAAAAGAAGAAAAAAATGTTGAAGAGGTCTTGGTGACATGGCGCTGGCAAATTGGAGCATTTAGACGTCGATTACTGGAGTGTGCGGGCCCGTGCTCGGGATCTGTAATGTGCAAATTAAAAAAAAAAAAAAACGGCTGTGTGCGGTAGGAAAGGGGCCAGGAATTTACAAAACGGTCACGCACTCACAGGATTTATCCCCCCAGCGCTTCAGTGTACATGTACATGTACCGGTAAGCTGTTCTCCAGAGTCAGTCGCACAGCTAGATTTCCCAGCCTCTCAGTCGCTGATTGCGCTGTGCGATGAAACGGCGAAACATTTACTTGGACAGAAGGAATCCAGCAGTCTCCTGACGACGGGCAGAGTGCACACTACCCGAAACGTTGAGTTGCCGGCTCTTTTCAGAGCCACACCCCTTCTCTTAAGAGATGATACATTCACGGTTTCACTGCAAACCTCCTACTCGGTATTTCCACCATGCGAACCGTCAAATGTTATGTGGAAAGAATTGGCGCCCTCAAAACATTGCCCCCATTGAACCAACCCGTAGATTTAGAAGAAACAGAATATGAAGGTTGCACCCTGACCATGTACTGTAGGCCTTCATGTACAGTACATGCACCTCTTTGAAGCCTTTGGGTTGGACATGTACATGCACCATACATCTTTTAAGCCTGTTCTGTGTACACAGAATTTTGTCAAAATGGATTTTTTTTTTATTCCGGGGAACTTGATTTCCCCAAATTGTCACATTGTAGTCTCTGCACTTTTTTTTTCTGCCACACTCTTAATAAGAAGTATGATCTGTGAGCACAGGCAGGCTACCTTCACTCAGAGTCATCGGTAAGTTGCACCATTGCTTCCAATGCAACAAGGGTTTCTAAACTGAAAATTTAGAAACGGAATTTTATTCCATCTGCGCGAAATAGCATTTGGTAAAGCACTGAACGTGCACTGCTTGTTACCGGTATATGTTGAGTAGGGCAAACTGTCAAAATCATAATAGAAATTGTGACTATTGTCTCATTTTAGTATAAACGTAACTTGTTACTCGGACTAAATGACTGCAATCACTTGCATGGTGGCAATTCATACACAAGATCACCTAGTACTTCTACAGGCACAGTACTTGCCAGTGCAGAATCGTAGCTTCTCCTGCACTATGCTATACACACACAAACACATACAAAACCCAGGAAAATGCAGGCTTCCACTCTTTCGCTGCTGCATTTGAAGGCATGCTCTCCGGCTCATTGCAGGGTAATGTTAGTTACCTCGACACTGTGGGCAAAAGCATGGCCCTTCAATACACCACCGTAGGACACTCACGGTGTGTCAAAGAAAATTGAAATTCAAACCGGAGCCTACGTTTTCATTTCACAAACAGCCCGCGTTGTGTGAGGAGGGCCGGGGGGGTCACGGATGGACTGATGGGTGGAGAGAGGGGAGCAAACCCCATCTGTAACGGCTCAGACAGCCAGGAGTGTCCGTCCATAGGACCCTCTCTTTCTAGGAGAGCTTTACTAGGCGGTGCAGTGACAAGCTAGCATCTTGATGGTGATGCACCACTTCTGTCCAGGAGCACTCCTCATCGCATGGTGTTGCAATTGACAGTGTTGGCCAAGGACGAGGGTGGGGGGAATGCCCTGACTGAGGCGTTGCCAGACAATTTATGCATAGTCCGGTGGCTTTCTTGTGTGCGACTGGTTTTTTTTTGCCTCCTCAAATAAATTGTAGAATCATTCCTGCGGCTGTTTTGCAACTGACTTCTTGCAAAACTGACCTGGGGTGGATTTCGCAAAGCCTTACTATGCATCGTAATGACCCAGCGTAAGTTGTGATAGGGCGTATGGTTTCTCTGCATCGTTCATTGTCTTGCGATTGATCGTAAGTTACGATGGGTTTGGTGAAATTGTCCGCTGGACTCGCTCGAAAGACCCATCCTGGCTGCTTAGGGTGGGTCTAATGCACGTTGTAGCTTCAGATAAGCGACGGAGCAGAATGATCCTGCCTCTGATTCTGAGAAAGGATGCTAGGATGGAAAAGCCAGGCCCTCTTCTTTTTTTCTTTTTTTTGGGGGGGAGGGGAATGCACACGTGTTAAATTGCACACAGTCAAACCCCCAATACAGAAACTATTTCACAAAGCTCAGTGAGGGAACTTAGTGGCAGCTTACACCAGGCAAGGATCAGAATATCCCTGTGGTGCACTCAGGGTAGAGCCCCTTGGGCTTGACTGAAGCAGTCCCCTAAAAAAAAAAAGGGCGGGGGGGGGGGGGGGGGGGTTGGGAACCCCACACAGCCCAACGACGGGCCAACGCACCACACAAGCGAGAAGACCATCACCCGGCCTGATGTGATTGCGGTGGGAGCATCGCAGCCTAGGAATGTCTCAATCACACACAGGGGAGGCGTTTCGGTGGCAGGGCCAATGGGCCCTGCGCTGACAGTGACTGGCTGACGGGCGGGAGTGAACGCGGCAAAAGGGAGGCCCGGATGGTCTACCCTGGGTAGTCTTGGTTCAAGACGTTGTCAGTTGAGATACTGTAATGCCCGACGCGCGAGGGCGACATGAATACGTTGCCCCGAATGATCCACATGAACACACACATACACGAATGATCCACAGCCACACACGCCGGTAACGGACTCTCACAGAGATCCGCAGACACGTATAGGTACGCGTTGCGTAAGTGTGCTTGCGGATCATTCGGGGGAAAGGATTCATGGCGCCCTCGTGCGTCGGGGGCGTTAGAGAAAAAAAAAAAAAAAAAACATCTTTAACCAAGACTACACCCTGGGCAGACAGGGGCACACATTCAGCAATTCCAGCGATGATCCCCCCCCCCCCAAAAAAAAAAAAAAAAAAAAAAAAGGGTGTTGACCATAATGTCTATTGACGGATGCAGTTGCTAATCAAAGTAGCTTACCTTTTTTTTTGGACAGAATTCTGCTGGAGTTCAAAATAGCGCCTGAGTGTGTGCATTTCCCCTCCCATAGCTATATTTGGCCCCTCCCAACCCCATCACCTCCTCCCACCCCTCTCGCCCCCCCCCAAGTCCAGTCATCTGAATGTACGTCTGTACGTTTCGTAGTTTTTTTTTATCATTAATTATCCATAGGTGATGATGGTAATGATGGTGATGGTGATGATGGTGATGATGATGGTGATGATGGTGATGATGATGATGATGGTGATGATGGTGATGATGGTGATGATGATGGTGATGATGGTGATGATGGTGATGGTGATGATGGTGATGATGGTGATGATGGTGATAATGGTGATGGTGGTGATGATGGTGATGATTGTGATAATGGTGATGGTGATGAGGATGATGATGGTGATGATGGTGGTGATGGTGAGGATGGTGATTATGGTGATTATGGTGATGATAATGCCCCTCTCTCTTTGTATCTGACTCCTTTTCTCTGTGATTTTATCTCTCTCTCTCTCTGTTCAAGTCTGACACTATCTCTATCTATTTGTCTGTCTGTCTCCCCTCTCTCAGTCTCTCACTCACTCACTCTCCCCCTCTCCCCCTCTCTCTTCTACTCTCTCACCTCCCCTCCCCTACATGTCTTCTCTCTCAGCATCCTCAGTAATGACTGTAAACAGGCCCCAAAAAACATTGTTTCAAGTGTTCGTGCATCCGTCTGTGTAACAACTATGCACCCAAGCAATTGTGCCTTTGTGTCTTGAACCTCACACTGGACCCTGAACACAGCCATTCATCAGGATTGCATTCAGCGATTGTAAATCATTCATGATGGGCCTTGGCCCCTATCAATGTACATACATATATGTACATGTACGTAAGCAGCGCCTTCATTCACGTGTTTTGTTAGTTTTAGACTCTGCCTCTCTCTGTCGGAATTTTTTTTGTCGTCAGTTTTATAACGTCCCTGAGTCATCACTTCTGTGTGGGGGAGAGATTCACTTAAATGTCCAGCACTTAATTTTTTTTCCCCCTTCTAAATCATGATAGCAGTATCTATTACTAACAGATTTATACATTACACTCTGGTGAGCTGCTATTCAAATGACCCAAGTGAAATGATAACAATTCCTTTGACGCATTCGATCTGCTGTTTGTCTGAACATGGATTGATGTCACATTGGATTGATATATCACGTTACGTGAAAACTGTTGGAAAACTGGTCTTGGGTTTCTCGGCCGTTTCTTTAGATGAAGGAAGGAACAAATTGATGAAATGATGGTCACCGCAAAGATTGGACAACAGAGGGAAGCTGCCCAACAGACAAGGTGTTAAAAGAAGAGAAGGATTCAGACCGACGATGACAGTTTTTCTTCTTCTTTAAGTCAACAACTTGGTCTGCAGTCTTTGGAGAAAAAAGAAAAAAGAAAAAAGAAAAAAGAAAAAAGAAAAAAGAAAAAAGAAGAAAGAAGAAAGAAAAAAGAAAAAAGAAAAAAGAAAAAAGAAAAAAGAAAAAAGAAAAAAGAAAAAAAGAAACAGAAAGAGAGAGTCTAGCAAGCACATTGCTAAAGTGGCTACATAGCCATCAGAGGACTTGTAATTAATTGGGCATTTTGCTAACAGCATCCGGTTCCCACATATACAATCTTCACGACGGTTTAGCGTTACAAACGAAGCAGGAAAGATAGAAAGACCAAACAAAAAAAATAATAAATTGGTGCGGGGCCCTTCAGCGGACCTCTAATGGCGGTGTCAGGAGAAAGGTATCGCTGCACGCTCTCCAACTTATGCCCTTAAGCGAGAGAATGGAACTGGATGGAGCATGAAGAGTCGGGGAAAGAAGGGGGGAAGGGTAGTGGAAGAGGTCATTGACAGCTCTAGCAAATTGACATGACCCTAAGGCCACCGGTGTATTTGGGGGAGGAGGGGAAGGGGGGTTCTGTCCATCCTCAAACTTGGAGGTACACCTTAGCCATCCCCTTGCCTGCCTGCGCTTCCCCCATTTGGCCCAAAAAGAATTCCTTACTGCCTCCCTTCCACGCTCTCCACAATGTGACCTGAATATGCCTGCATGAGGGGATGGGGGGGGAGTGGAGGGGAGAGGGTGGTAGTATTAGATTACGTATTTGCTAAATGGTGGTATTTATAGCCCCGCTCTGGCCATGGAGGATGAAGGAGAGGGTGAGGGAGAGCCGGAGAGGGTGAGGGAGAGCTGGAGAGGGTGAGGGAGAGCCGGAGAGGGAGAGGGAGAGCCGGAGAGGGTGAGGGAGAGCCGGAGAGGGAGAGGGAGAGCCGGGGAGGGTGAGGGAGAGCCGGAGAGGGTGAGGGAGAGCCGGAGAGGGTGAGGGAGAGCCGGAGAGGGTGAGGGAGAGCCGGAGAGGGAGAGGGAGAGCCGGAGAGGGTGAGGGAGAGCCGGAGAGGGAGAGGGAGATCCGCAGAGGGAGGGAGTGATGCGCCAGAGTGTTTGCGAACACCGCTTACATAAATCCTAAATTCAGATGCCCCCCTCAATATTCATGCAGTGTGTTTGAGGTGCAAACCTTGGTTTATTTGGGCTGCCTGTCCCTAAACACTGAGCATGTTCAGCGTAAACTGCTTTAATAAGCAGCGGCCATTATTTTTGCGAGCAGCCAGTGTCGAGTTTCAGCAACCGCAGCAACAGCAAGGACAATGACACCGACAACAACGGCGCCGATAACAACAACAACAACAACAACAACAGCAGAGAGCAAGAACAAACGCAACAGCGAGGAAAATCAGGGACAGTCCTGAGTTCAGCCAGTGCCCTCCGTCTCAAATCTATTTGGAGAATCATTGTACGTCAATTGATTTGTTATGCAGAATCAAGAGTGCCCGATCTTATGATCCTAGCAGCTCTGAGAAAAAGATCCTGTTTCTGAATTTCTGAAGATTTGCATGGAACTTGGGTCGTTCAACTCAGTGAGGACTCTCCTATTGTCAGATTTGTTTTACCCTCCGGGAAGGCAAATCTGTCTTTCAAAAAATAGACAGTCTGGAAAATGAAAAGAGTGGAACGTTTCGATTCCTGCAGGGATTTTATGAAAGGCAAAATGGAAAAAAAAAGAAGAATCGTAGTGACACTTTACAACTTCGCTCGACAACAAAATGTGTCACTGCCTACACTACAGTACTGTGCCTGCTTGGCCCACACATTTAAGAGTGCACCAAATGTTGATTAGGACAGATTGGCAAGTGAGTCATCGGTCGATGGATTGACTATTGTTAATGAATTCACTTAATTGATCATCGAGTAGGCCTATGTACAGTCATCAGCTCTCCTCTACTCACCCCCCCCCCCCCACAAAAAGAAGAAGAAAAAAAAAAAAAGTACTTAGTGTATGCACATAGACTGCAAAGCTCAAAAGATGATGCTATGGTTTGGTTAAGTGTACAATTATTTGCACGCTAACGCGGCAGTTGTGCACATGCACTTATATGGTGATTACAGAGCAGTCTGTCAATACAGGAAGAACCGAGTTTGCACAGCTCTCCAGCATCTTTATGCATTTCAGAGTTGATTGAAGTAAATTTTGTAAAAACAAAAAGAAGAAGAAAGAAAACAGACCCACAAAAAGGGCACACATTTAGCAAATTGTTTCCCTGTTTTGAAAAAGAAAAAAAGAAAGAAAGATGACAATGAAAACTGAACCTGGACTTGGAAGCCTTTCCAAATGTGACCCGGCACAACGACATGAGGAATATCCCACACTTTTTGAGTAAACAACGCCTGAAGTTAAAGTATCTTCACAATTCGATTACAAATCAATTTTCTTTTTTTTTGTATTTTCAGAAATTTTAAGTATTAGAGGATATTATATTTTGATATTATTCGAAAGCTAATGGTATACTCTTTCACATCATAAGAAAACCTCAAAATCTCAAAAATGGGGTTATTCCTCATTATGTTGTGCCGGGTCACAGATAGCCTTTGCCAGTATGGGATCACCAGACGAAAGCATTTCACTGTCTAAGGGCTGGATAGCTTAGATGCATTGTTTGTTTTCCCTACTGGTCTGCCGTTAAAACACTGAAGGAGAGCAACTAGACAGTGATTAAGTTTGCATTTCTGTAATCCTGCAGGGGAGCCATTTGTTTGTTTTTCCTGTTTATTTGTTTCAAATCTCAAGTGTTATTTTTGGTCTTCTATATTTGGACGTATAGTTTTGATTGATAGTTTTATGTAGTCTGTTATTCATGTATGTTGTTTGAGTGTTCCTGCAAAAATAATAAATGAAATGGTATAAGCGCTTGTACGCAAAACCAGAGGTTTTGGGTTTAAGTTCCGGTCCAGTCAAAGTTTTCTTTCTTTCCATTTCCAAAAAAAAAAAAAAAAAAAAAAAAGGCTATGGGCTTGATTTCACCAAGCCTTGGGACTCATTGCAACACATCTTATGATGGATAACCCGTCGTGGGTTGTAACAGACCATATGGTGTCTGTGTATCGTTCATAGTCTCGCGATTGGTCGTAAGTAACGATGAGTTTGGTGAAATTGACCGCTGATGTTTTGAGCTGAGCAGTACCTCTCTCAGAGGCAGAAGGACAAGAGCGGGTAGGAAGAAAGAGAACTTAAAATAAGATAATGACTTGGAGGGACAATAGGAGGAAGGCTGGTAGACAGACAAGGTCGGGAGGGGGGAGATCAAAGGGAAGGGTAGGCAGCACTGAGAGGATTCACAAAGGGAAGTCCAAGGATGCAAACTTAAAATAATGGTGATATAAATATAGGAAGGTTTGCAGTGACACCATGTATCAGGTCTCTTAAAGGAAGAGGTTTGGTTCTGAAAAGAACCTGAGTGGTAACTCGACGTTTCGAACCAGTATCAGGGAGCATACATCAGGAGCATACTGGTCGAAACGTCGAGTTACCACTCAGGTTCTTTTCAGAACCAAACCTCTTCCTCTAAGAGACCTGATACATGGTGTCACCGCAAACCCTATCTATATTGAT
>CATLJK010000117.1:0-12426 GCA_949987565.1 Luidia sarsii
CCCCACTGCCAAGGCAAGACAACCACCCTATCGATCTCTTCAAATTATTCCGCTTCGCTCCATAGTTTTTTCCATTCATTGCATCCATTAACTTAATTTCTCCAGTCATGTGGACCCAAATGTATTCACACGTGCGCGCACAAAATTGATCAAATTTTGTTCCCCTCCTCTGTGCCTTCTGGTAAGAGTGATCTAGAGATATTTTGATTTTAAGTGTGATTGAAAATGTTTGAGGAGGCATTCAACAGAAAGGATGCTGTAAACAAACCGAGGAAGTGGGAGAGTAGGACAGGCTAAAGCAGGGCAGTACAGGTGAGGCGAAGTGAGGTGAGGTGAGGCGAGGGGAGGTGTGGTGAGGTGAGTTATGGTGTGGTGAGGTGAGGTGTGGTGAGTTGTGGTGAGGTGAGGTCCAGATGTCCGTTTGTGGCAGAATGTAGAAGGCCTATCTTTTGCAGTGTTTGTCTTCATGCAACCTCAAGATATGTCCCAAGATACAGTAAATCATTTTGAAGATGTATATCATTTCTGCTCTAGTGAAAAGATCTGTCTTTTACAGTTAAAAATGTGGGGTTTTTTCCCGGGCTGTTTAATCTAATTGTCTAAAAGATGCCCCCTCCCCTTTCCCCCTTTTAACCAAAAAAACCCCCCTTCGATTTAAGCCTGATACTCCACAATCCCCACATACCCCTCGCCCACTCTGCCCGCCCCCTCAGGAGAAATCCAATTGTTATTAAAAAGGAAAATAAACACGAAGAAGAAAGTTTTCTCCGTCTGTCCGCCGGACGTCTGCTCAACAAACCAATCGCCAAATTACAACCGGAGAATCAATATTTCCGAGTTTGCCTCGCAAAAATCTTCTGGAATCTTAAAAAAAAAAATGCTTCAGAATTGCAGCAACAGAGGCTGAAAACGAATTGCTCCAAAAGTTCCACTACAAACCTACCCCCCCTCCCCCCTAATCTGTCCTAACTTAAATTGGGTCTTTAAGAATCTATTATCTGTGATCCTGGCCTGGTCTATCAAAAATTTAAAAGGCAAACACTTGAGATGGCTGTACACTGTAACAGGGCTCGAAATATCCACTAGACCGTGGACCGAGTCTAGTGATTTCAGCGTCTGTCTAGAACCTAGTGTGACTGCACTAGACCGGCTGTCTAGTAATTTTTTTTTTCTTGCACCATGAAGAAAATGGCACTCAAAATAAACTTTCACGTTGAGCTACATGTATATATAAAGTAAACAGCATTTTCTCATGGTATTCCTTTTACTGCGTGCAATTTAAAAAAATAAAAATTTATGTCTTGTAAAAGATAGTTCAGGTCCAGTTAGAGCCTTCTGTTACTAGACCTGCTGTCTAGTACATTTTTTTTCTTCTGAAATTTGAACCGTGCTGTATCCTTTTGCCCCATTGGGTGGCCGAACTTGCGGAACGATAAAACTGAACATTAAAGGCACATGTTCCAATCCGTCAATTTTCTAGCCAGTGCGCCTGTATGTGAACATCAGAAGAAGCCGAATTAGCAGAATGCTCAAGTCAGTTTCGACGAGAAGAACGAGAAGAACGCGAAGAACAATAAATGAAGCAGCTCTTACGGTAGCTCCTTTTGTTCTGTAAAAGCTTCTCGCCGGGGAAAGATTCTCCACGCTCCAGCGCTATCCCCGCAAGACATTTTTCTTTAGCACCGATGACAGTCGGAATCCGGCAGTCTCTTGACGAGGGGCAGAGTACACCCAACCGGACGTGCTGATGTTACCGGTTCTTTTCAGCGCCGCACTCCATCTCACAAGAGATAAAGTGCACGGTGTCACCGCCAAGCGTCCACTTTAACCATTACTTCCGCCGTGCAAACCCTTTAAAATCAAATCTTGTCAAAGCTACATGAACTGGCCCATCCTAACTGCGTAAACTGCAGGTACCTTTAAGATTAGGGGTGGATTTCACAAAGCCTTACAGTGCATCGTGACCCAACTCAGAAAGTGGATAACCCATCCTAAGTTGTGATAGGGCGTACGGTATGGTTTCTTTTGATTGATCGTAAATTGCGATGAGGGAAATTGGCCAAAGGGCGAAACCCCCCTATTGAATCCTCACTAAATCCCAAAACATAACGCATGTAGTACGCGGTCTATGTATTGGAATGCTCATTCATTTTCTACGAACAATATAAAAAAAAAAACGGGGAAAAGCTTCGAGCTCTTTCTGAAAGCTTCCAGAACTAGCCAACTCCCTCGGTTATTAAAAAAAAACGACGAAAAAAAACCGGGGAATTTATTTAGCGAGGGTACATGCTGCGTACACAGCTGTTTGCCTGTCGGCCCAGCTACGGCTGATGTCCCCGGGATATTGCCAGGCGATCGGTCATCCGTACATCGGTATTTGTCCTGTCAAGTCTAGACAAAATTGCCCTAATGATTTGAGCACATTTTTGTTTGGTGGTTCCGCAGAAATACAAAAACAGAGTCGTTCAGGCGACAGGTGAAAAAGGGTCATTCCTAGGTCAAGTAATAGCTTGGTCAGTGGAGCAGCTAAGGAGATGAGCTCCACTTCCCAGACTCAAATAACCATACCATAAAATTTAAATGAATTTTATAATTTAAATAATTTTGATTCTTTTCATAATTTTCTATATTTTCATAAATTTCTAAATTTTCATAATTTTCTAAATTTTCTAAATTTTCATAATTTTCATAATTTTCTAAATTTTGAATCTTTTCATAATTTCATTATTTCATAAATTTCACAAACTTCACAAAATTCGCAATTTTCACAATTTTCACAAATTTCACAAATTTCACAAATTTCACAAATTTCAAATTTTCACAAATTACACAAATTTCAATAATTTCAATAATTTCACAAATTTCAATAATTTCACAAATTTCACAAATTTCTATAATAATATATGTAATATTATCATTTGTTTGACTTTGATCACTCAGGTGTGTGTAAAATTTCTCATTTTCGAATTTCTTTGGATGAAATCTTGGTGCACTGCAATTGTCTCCAAATGCCATTTTCATAAATTGTGTGAACTTCCTTTGTTTCTTTGAAAGTAAACTTTTGAATTTTCATGGATATTTTCTCTCTTTCTCTCTCTTTATTTCTTTCCATGTGCCATTTTCCGATGGACCACAGAAAAACGCCCAAGGTGAGTGATCAGCACCATATCTTCCTTTTTTTTATTTTAAATTTTTTTTGGGGGGGCCATGTAGACTGGAATGACCGGAATTTCAAAAACATAAAATTACTGAGCCGGAGTGATCTTCAGAACAATTGTTGGAATAGGGAGTTCCTCCTACAAATATCGCCCTCTTTGTCTGAAAAAAGTCAGCATTTGATTTGGTTTCCACGGTTTTTCCTCATGAGGTGGTTGAATGAATTGAGCCGGATTTTATATTCACGTTGAGTTTGACAAAGTGTGGAAGCAATGCTTTGCCAAAAATGGCGTACTATACCTTTAACGGAGATAACCAACCTTGGAAAGATGTTTATAAAATATGTCGGGTTCCCACGACATGTATTTTGAGCGCTTCTAGAGATTGTTCCCTTGCTGACTGTTCTGAATGCGAGGTTTGAAAACGTTACCCCCTCCTCCTCCGGCATTGTTGCGTTTTATTGGGCCATTCTCCCCTCGTCTATGTCTCCACGGAAACGCGATTGAAAGGAGCCTTCGGCGAGAGGTCTTTCCCTCGTCCCTCGTAGGAGGGAGGGAGGGGGAGAGCCTTAGGGAAGGGGTCAGAGTTGTACCTCTCTCTATCTCTTTCACTCCCCTCTCCCCCTCTCTCTGTCTCTCATTCCCTCACTCCCTCATCTCTCTCTCGCTACTCTTTCTCTCCCTTTCTCTCTCTTTCCTCCCTCTTTCTCTGTGTACTGTACCTCTTCCTTCCTCCCTCTCTCTCTGTCTTTGTCTCTGTCTCTTCCCCTCTCTGTCCCTCTTTCCCTAGATGTATCTCTGTCTATCCGTCTCTCTTGCTCTTTCTCCTTTCTCTTTGTGCCTCTCTGTCTCACTCTCTCTCTTCATCTCTTCCCATTCTTCTCTTTCTATCTTTCTCTGTCCCTCCCTAGGCCTATCTGTCTTGTATCCCCCTTCTCTCTCTCATCTGCTCCCCAAAGGATACAATATGATCCCAAGTCTTTAAGAAGCAAAGTGAGAGTGCAGTGCAGCTCATTAGTCCAAGATTGCTTCTTTATTATTATTTTTCTCCTCCTTCTCCTCCTTCCCCTCCTTCCCCTCCCTTCCTCCTCCACCTCTCCTCCCCTTCCTCCTTTTCCTTCTCCTTCTCCCCTTCCTCCTCTTCCTCCTCTTCCCTCTTTCTTCCCATCTCCGCCTCCTCCTTTTCTCCCTCCTCATCCTCTTGCTCCTTCTCCACCTCCTCCTTCCCCTCCCTTCCTCCTCCACCTCTCCTCCCCCTTCCTCCTTTTCCTTCTCCTGCTCCTCCTACTGCTCCTTCTCCATCTCCTCCTTCCCCTTCCTCCTCCACCTCTCCTCCTCCCCCTCCCTTCATCCTCCTTTTCCTTCTCCTCCCCTTCCTCCTCTTCCTCCTCTTCCCTCTTTCTTCCCCTCTCCGTCTCCGTCTCCTTCTCCCTCCTCCCCTCAACCTTTTTCTTCTTCCCCAACGGTTTATTGGGAAGAGTGTGGGTTTTTTTTGGGGGGGGGGATGGAGGGAGGGAGGGAGGGAGGGAGGGAGGGGGGTAGGGGAGGGAGGATTGGTGTGTAGGGAGGATTGCCGTGTAGGCTACGCAGTCCATGATGCAAACAGCCTTCTACCCACAGGCAATCGTTTTATTTGGGATCCCAGGGATAAATGTCATTCCCTCTTGTATTGATGCTGGCACGAATCCTTCTCGTGTTGCAAATCCACGCTACAAGGAGACATTTTTCCCCCCGCACAGTTTTGTCCATTTATGATAACGTGTACCATGTATATATATAATTTTTTTTTCTATGCGTTCTTGTACATGTCATCCCTGTCGACCCGTAAGAATTCAATATTAATCTCCAGCACGCTCGTGTTGAATTGACAATGGTGGAGCACATTTGCATATCTTATTTTTTTGTATGGGTCCGAGGTTGCCATGGCAATGCATATTGCGTGAACTTTTCCCCCCGACCAAGGTTGCTAGATTCAAGTGAAGACCTTTATTATTTTTTCCTCCCCCAATTTTTTTTTTTTTTTTGGGGGGGGGATCAGGAATCTTTTCTTAAGATTTCAAATTCCATTACACCGATTCCTTGCACAATAGGCACTGCCAGAGTTGCTTGTATAGGTACTCTTTGTGGATACCGGTACATGTACATTTTGTACGTGTACTAGTAGTCTAATACATGTACATGTACATTGATCAGCCTCAGTTCAGGTCTCCGTCCACTCCAATTTTCCTGGCCGATTTTTTATTTTTTTTCTCAAAATGATTGCGATTGAAATAGGGGAGCCTCGTATGACAAAGCCTTCATTTCATTCTTCTCGACGCAGAAATCATAATTATTATATCAGTGATGCGTGTATAATAATGCGGTACCCGCCGCTATGCAGATTCAAATCCGCCGCGCGACCTTCGACCAGCTCGCCGGTCCAGCGGGTTGAGACGTCTGCACTTCGGAAAGCAGGAGTCGCGGGTTCGAATCCCGCTTGGGCTTCCTGTGTGTTTGTTGTTTGATAGCAGGAATTTGGAGCAAAGCGCTGAGCACTTGTTACGTCCAGTAGGGCAAACCCTCATTGAATCTAAAGCTCTTGTTCTGTGGTTAAGATCCTGGTTGGGCCTACCACCCTCTCTGATAATACCCCCTTCTCTCCCTCCCCCCCCCCCCCCGAATCCCTCCCGTCCCTCCTTGCTGAGCTTTCAACCACCTGCCTCTCTCATCCTCACCCTCATCCTCGTCCCATCGCCCACGGTAACCAGCTTGCATCACCGTCTCACTCCTTTACAAAAAGCAGAACCGCACACAGTCACACACATACACCAAAAGATGCCTGAGTTTTCAAACTATGATGAAAGGGTGATATACAAAAATGTTGCAAACTGCTTACTGACTAAAATTACCAAAATGTAAATCTTAAAATTTAGTGGGCCTGACGTTTCGATCCTAGCAGGACCTTGTTTCTCATCCGTGTCCTATTCACCCTCTCCCCCCTTCCTTCGTGTACATCACTACATCATGTAGTACATGTATCTGTTTTGTCCTTGTCACTCTGCCTTTGAGATAGGTCCTGCTAGGATCGAAACGTCAGGCCCACTAAATTTTATGATGAAAGGCTTAAAGATACCGGTACCTTCTTCTCTGCCTCCCCCTCCCCAGGGAGTAAAACTTCCATCACCACAAGCGGCATGATAATATACAATGTATACATGTACCTTTCTTAGTCTCTTTTACTTCATTTATTTGTTTCCCCCTATTTTCTGAGACAAATTCTTAAATTTTTAGTAGATTTATTTATGATTTTTTTTTTTTTTTTTTACAATTTTCCTTAAATTGAGTGTTCAGTTTTGACTGGCACTTTTATTATGTGTCATTTTTGAAATTATTTTACTCTACATGTCTTTTTTAAAATCCTATTCCTTATATGGACACGCCAATTAGGAGTAGATTTTTGGTATTCAACTATTTCAAATTTTATTAATTTTTTATTGAAATTATATGCCTCTTTTAAAAGAATGATTCAATTTCTGGTGGATTTTTTTATTTTATTATTATTTTATTAATTTTATTATTTTTTATTTTTTATCTTTTTGGGGTTCAAATTTTGGTGGCATTTTATCGGAGAACGTCTTTGATTGGGACTGATTTTATTTTAATTTTTGTTTTTCACGTATTCATTGGATTTGATTATTTTTGATATGCGTCCTTCCTGGGAGGAATTCCTCTATTTTTAGTGGTTATTGTATTGCTAATAATGCCCTTTTTCCTGGTCTTTTTTTGATGGCTTTTCTTTGGACAATGGCTTTGAGTAGAGGACCTATTTTGATTCATTTTTATACATTTCAGGTTTTTTTAAATTTTATTTTTCATTATTGTTATTCTGGTTATTTTGGTGGCAATTTTTTTTTGGGGGGGGGATTCTGTCTGATTTCGATAGACTCCTGTGGGGAATTTTGTAGGGAAAGTACGGTAGTTGTAGATGTTTGAGTTTAAGGGGGAAATTCTCCGGGGAAATTAAATTGGGTTTTAACTGAAAATAACCTAGAATCCAGAAAAAAAAATAGATCAGAAAGGGTTGAGTAGGGAACGAGAGAAATATTGCTACATTAGGTTCAATCCGATACCTAATGGCTGACTCATCTCTCCGGATCAAACTGTGACACGGCTTGAAGACGCAATTACTGTCAATCAACGGAAGATTTACTCTGGAACTACTGGACTTTTTTTGGGGGGGGGTAGGAAGGTGGTTGGTGGGAGGGATAGTGGACTACACTACTCGGCGGCGAGTTGCCTAGCAACCACATCTGTCACTTTCCAAAGCAACCACTCAATCAATCATCAGTTGGTATTCGGTGCTAAGAGTGAGTGATGGTTTGTACCACCAGAAAAATCACCCTAATAAGATACTTAATCATATGACATCCTTTCTTCCCCATTTTTTTAATTTTTATTTTTTATTTTTAGGTTTTAAAGTGGCTACTTTTTGTACGTAAACATTTGATATTCCCTGGGGAAAAAAACAAAGAAAAAAAACACAAGGACAAATGTTTCCCATTTTTCCTAAGAAATGATGAGTTACTGCAGCCTTCCCCTAATAGACTTTGGAAAACACGACCCATTTTTGAAAAGAAAACAAAAAAATTGCAAGCTTTAACATCAACAGTGGAACTCCCCACTCAACGAATCTCCAGCTTTTTTTAAATTAAAACGGAGACGAAACTGAAGTCTGAGCCGGATTTGTTTTGAAGGCCAAGGCAGGGTTAGGGTGAACTGTCCCCCTCCCCTCCACAGAAATCGATATCCTATTAGAATGCATGTAATTCAGGGATGTTCTATTCTATGTCTGCATTTCTGAAATTCATGCGATGATCATGTTTTGTTTTTGGTTTTGGGTTTTTTAATCAGTACGATGTCTAATTGAAATTCCTCTCTGCAACACATCTGGCAAGCTCGTTCTTCCCGGAAATCATACCTCGCCAGAACCGCCTCTCTCTCTCTCAGGAACCCGCAGAATCCGAAAGCAGCGATCTCGCTTTGGAACTCTCTCACATACACCACATTTTATAGAACTTTCAACAACGGAGCTGACTTTTAAAAACACTCCCTAACCTTTAACTTGGTCACGCGACGTGTTCGACCGTCACACCATAAACCGCTTTGAATCCTGAAAGTAATATACAAAAATGTTGCAAACTGCTTACTGACTAAAGTTGCCAAAATGCAAAGCTCAAAAAATTTTGTGGGCCTGACGTTGCGATCCTAGCAGGACCTTTGCCTTTGCCTTTGAGAAAGGTCCTGTAAGGATCGAAACGTCAGGCCCTCTAAATTTTTGAGAGTTATTATTTTCAAAAGCAAACTGAATGGCACACTCATAAAGTTGGATAGTACAGTTGGACAGCTCTCATAAGCCCTGAGGTAATCCTCCCCATTACAGGGGAGACAAGGTCAGAATCCACTATTTTTTTCCCTCCCCTGTAAAGAACAGTGTTTACAATCAGACCAGGAAGTGCTGGGTCTATTGTTCGATAGTGTTCTCGACCTCCGTCTCCCGTTAGGCCATAAAAAAAAATTAAAAAAATTTAAAAAGAAGAAGATACATTGAGGCCCATTGTTTGATAGTGTTGTCGACCTCTGATTCCCGTTGGGCCGTTAAAAAAAAATATATATAAAAAATAATCCAAGGCTAACTTCCTGTGTCCTCATTCATCCTAACAATGTCTTCGTCTTCTTCTTCTTTTTGTATTGTCTTCTCTCAATAGAGCTTTGCCTTCGACCACTGTTTCCTCTCCATGGACGAGAAGAATCCCAAGTTTGCAGGTAGGTCGGCGCCCGATGTACGCCATCCCCCTCAAGCTTGTGTTCAAAAGCAGCTATCCTGGTACCCACTTCCCTGCTCCCTGTCCTAAAGAAACGCTCTTTCTCTGACTAGCATAGAATCTGCCTTGGCATTATACCGGTACATGTATTGTGTATGTGTCAATATTGCATCACTGCAAAAAAAAAATAATAATAATAAAAGTCAGTGTTATCATGTCCTAGTGCGGTAAAGGATATCCCTTTTTAAATTTTTTTTTGTTTATCGTCGACTCACATCTCCTGGTAGGAATTTTAAAGAGAAAATGTAAATTGAATTGCGGAAAAAGGTGTGACTGCTTTGTGTGATTCTCTGGCTGAAAGGGGGGGTTTCAATTTTTTTTAAATTTCCAGCCGAGCGATCGTTGAGAGAACGAAAGAGTTCCTTTCGCCAAAGAAAATGCCCCCTTTGTCTGAATAAAAGTTAGTGTTTGATTTAATTTCCACGGTTTTTCCTCGTGACATATTGAGCTGAAACTTACGCAGGTGCGTTTTCTACACGTACGTGTATACGCAGGGTTTGATAGGTATGGAAGCGATTCTTTGACCTTTACAAATGATGTACCCTACCTTCAATGCAAATAGAACAGTCATCATCGTTTTTGTAGATGAAGCAGGTTTTTTTTTAGTGATACAAATTTACCCCAAACAATACTATAAAGCCACTCAAGGTTAAGGACTAAGGAAGGAAGGATAGGGAGGGATTCAGGAGGCTGTACATCTTTAGGAATTGACAATCCTCTCTCTCTCTCTCAAAAAAGGGCAAGATCGTAAGAGGGTTGGGGAAACACGAACAAGGAAGGAAGTCCTGAGATAGGCAGACCGCGGGACAGAAGCTGTTCCGATACCTCTTTGTTCTGCACAAGTTTTGACTGTGTACTGGGCCGCGTGGGCAACGCACGTGGCGATCGAGAGTCGAGACTGAGAGAGATCCAGCTTCCTTTGAATGAAAAGCTCACACCACATTAACCAGCAGGGGAGGAAACGATCGGACGCTATTGTTAGCGCGATGGTTTTAATCGTACAGGGCTTCACCGCCGCTAAGACTGATTGTTCAACCAGCCCCATTTTGTCGGCATCTGTAATTTTTTTTTTCAATTTTTTTTTTGTTACGACAATTGTTTGCCTGCATCTGAATGAAAGCGGGGTTGTGATCCCTGGAGATATACGGCAGTTAATGGTTGAATTGCTTCTGACTGGGCCCCCACACCGGCAAAGATTAGTTGACTACTTGGGAAGGCCACCATCTGAGGGCTGGATAGCTCAGACGGAAGAGCGTTAATCCAGAGGTCTCGGGTTCCAAGTCCGGTCCAGTCAAAGTTTTCTTTGCCAAGTTGTTTTTCATTTTGTTAATAGAGTGACCCACTCGGTGATATTGAACCACTGCTTCGTCTCCCCGTGTGCTAAACAGAAACCTTGAGAATGGGGCTTGGCGATCCATTGTGGCTGGAGCCAGATGTGCACTGTACGTGTGCCTGCTTACATGTATGTAGGCCAATACATTATATCGATCACCTTGGGCATATGGCTGGAGACATGCATCCGTGGGCGATGATTAGCGGGGGATCATGTCGTGGGTCGCGAGGCTGTGTTCGCCTGAGTGGAGCGCACGACGGGAACAATTGATGACATTGAAAGGTTTTAGGGAAATTAAAGGGGCGCTTTGATTAGAAATGGGAGGGAAAAAACATGGCCTGGTAATGAGGATATGATTGCAAGGTTAGATGTTTAGCTGGCTTTAGCTTTTGCTGGCCTGGACATTTGCTGGCCTGGATGTTAGCTGGCCTGGACATTAGCTGGCCTGGATGTTAGCTGGCCTGGATGTTAGCTGGCTGGATGTTAGCTGGCCTAAATTTTTGCTGGCAGTGATTTTTGCTGGCCGGAATGTTGGCTGGCCGGGATGTTAGCTGGCCTGGATGTTAGCTGGCCTGGATGTTAGCTGGCCTGGATTTTTGCTGGCCGTGATTTTTGCTGGCCAGGATGTTGGCTGGCCGGGATGTTGGCTGGCCTGGATGATAGCTGGCCTGGACATTAGCTGGTCTGGATGTTAGCTGGCCTGGATTTTGCTGGCCGTGATTTTTGCTGGCCGGGATGTTGGCTGGCCGGGATGTTAGCTGGCCTGGATGTTAGCTGGCCTGGATGTTAGCTGGCCTGGATGTTACATGGAGCTGGCCTGGATTTTAGCTGGCCTGGACATTAGCTGGCCTGGATGTTATGTTACAGTAGGTGGCCTCGACATTAGTTGGCCTGGATGTTAGCTGGCCTGGATGTTAGCTGGTCTGGATGTTAGCTGGCCTGGATGTTAGCTGGCCTGGATGTTAGCTGGCCTGGATGTTAGCTGGCCCGGATGTTAGCTGGCCTGGACATTTGTTGGCCTGGATGTTAGGCGATCTGAAGATTAAGTTTGCTAGCATCTCAGCCAACAAGGTTTTAACTGTCCCGTTCAGAAGCTCTACTGAAAAGAAAAAAAACCTGTCCCGACCATCACCTCTCTACAGACGAGCTCCAGCAAGGACAAAAACCCTGAATAAAACATCTCTCATCATTTGCCTACCTAGCTCCACAAACTCGTTTCACAGTGCGTCGTCCAAGATGAATTTCCTCCCCATCTGTTGGAATACCGACGACAATCCCGAGCTAAAGTGAGTGTCAGTCAGCGCGAGGGTCTGGCTTGTTGTTGTTGTTGTTCGTGGCGCCCGGTCTCCGGATAGGGGTCAGTCACCCTCCAGAATTGAGCGGCTCTTCGGCGAAGGTGTCCTCGAAATTAAAAAGCCACCCTCTTGTTGAGAGTGCTGTGGCAGAATCGAAAGAGAGAGAGAGAGAGGGGGGGGGGGGAGGGAGGAAGAGGAGAGAGAGAGAGGGGGGGAGGGGAGAAGTAGAGAGAAGGAGAGGGAGAGAAAGATACGGTAGGAGATGGAGAAAGAGGGAGAGAGATGGAGGGAGGGAGGAAGAGAGGGGGATAGAGAGATGAGAGAGGGGGAGAGGTAGAGGGAATGGGAGAAGGAGTGGGATAGGGACAGGTAGACAGAGGAAGAAATAGGAGACGGAGAGACAGATGGGGGAGGGAGAGAGGGAAAGAGAGGAGGAGAGAGGGGAGATGGAGAGAGTGAGAGAGGGAGAATGAAAGAGGGGAGAGGTAGAGAGAAGGTCAGGGAGAGAAAGATAGTAGATTGAGAGAGGGAAGAGAGAGAGAGGGAGGGATGGAGGGAGGAGAGAGGGATTGGTACAGGAGAGGTAGAAAAAGAAAGAAATAGGAGACAGAAAGAGACAGGGGGAAGGGAGAGAGGGAAAGATAGGAGGGGGGAGAGGAGAGGGAGAAAGTGAGAGAAAGAGAGGGGGGGAGAGAAAGAGGGAGCAGGGAGAGAACATAAAGAGAGGGGTGAGATGGAGTTGAGTCGGACATATGAAACCTCCGTCTTGTCCATTCAATAAC
>CATLJK010000118.1:0-12216 GCA_949987565.1 Luidia sarsii
CACAAATGTTGCACACTGCTTTATATTGACTAAAATCACCAAAATGCAAATCTCAACATTTAGCAGGGCCTGGTGTTTCGATCCTTGCAGGACCTTTCTCAAAGGCAGAGTGATAAGGACAAAACAGATGCAAGGAGAACGGGGGAAGAGAGTAAACAGGATTTCTTTAAAATGTCTTCAAAAGTTCCCAGTCAGTTTGTCCTTTGTTTAAAAACAAGAGTAGTGTAATGAACCCCCTCAATATAGGCCTTATATCTCTCCAGTGTCCAGTGTCAATCTTGCCAACCTGAAGTGCCCGCTGCCATGTCAGCTCAAAGTGCGTTCCGATTTCCAAGATTAGGCGAAGGAAATGGACTTTGGCGAGGTTATCCCGTGGTCGTGAGCCTCTACGTCGTCCCCGATCCCCGCATGTCTGCCCGTATATAGTGCAGGGCGATCGGAGCTAGCGAGGGGCCCCGGCTGTTCGGGTAATGATCAAGCGGAGCATGAATATGGATCGACTCGGGTCGGTGTCTCCGACCGACCGAGCCGGGGGCCGCCTTGCGCGTGCGACGGCGGTGGGGTTTGGGCCGGGCGTTGCGCGCCGTATGTACCGTGCCGCGATCGAGCCGGTGGCGGCCTCGGCCGGCCCCTTCCCCGAACAATGCCGGCCGACTAAACGGGGGGATTTGCCGGGGCTAAGCCAGAGCGCCGACCACCGAAGGAGAGCCAAACCGGATCGAAGCCCCCCAGCTCGGCTGGGCATGGCTATATACCTCTACAGAGATTTCGTGAAGTAGAGATAGAGATAGAGTTAGAGATAGAGATAGAGAGAGAGATGGAGGGGAGTAGTTAATGCATGGTTAATGCATTACCTCCCTGTCTTTATATGTCAGCTCCTGCGGTGAAATAGTACCGCACCGTCCTCGGGTTGAGGGGAAAAAACAACAACGGGGAGACCAGATTGGCGTGTATTACGGTTAATCCCGACAGCAGCGGGCCGGATTAGGGGCTTTAATGGGGCAATAAATGGCAGCCTCCGGCCGGCCGCGACCAGCCGCGGTCCGCTTGACTGCGGCGGGCCCGCGGCCGCGCGGTACGGCGGAAGTCGCCCTATTCTTCACCCACCCACACCCCCTACCCCCTCCGGCACCGCCGACGAGCTATCCGGTGCACGGTATGGTCGGCGGGGTTTTGTTATGCCGTTTTGCGTGAAGTAATCTTTGCGTTTGACCGCGTTGACCTTCTTCCACCAGGGGCGTGGTCACATCTCACCCCCCCACCCCCCCCCCCCCCGAAGAAAAAATAAATGTTCCAAATAAACAATACAGTCACAAATTCAACCCGAAAGCGTCAATGTTATCTAATTACCCCCCGGGAAAATATTCAAGATTTTTTTTTTTTTACCCGACAGGAAAATGTGAGTATAACATGTGAGAAGCATGTCATAGACTGCTCATTAATTTGGATGAAAACAAAGTGAAACTTCTAGCAGGACCTTTTCCCCAGAAATGATCCTGCCTTTTAGAAATTCCATGCTGGGATCGACACGCTAGACAATTCAATTATTCGGAATGTGAATTCAAATAAGTGCATTTTGCTTTGTAGCTGCGTAAGCGCTTTTTTGTTTTTGGAGAAATAAAACACTGCATCAAAGCCAGCCAAACAGAGCCGTCTCCATGCAATACAAGATGCTGCATTAAAGAAAGAGTTCTACATGCGCAAAAATGTCTAGAAGTAAAAAAAAAAATTAGTTTTGTCTGTTTGGCCCGCCATAAGCGGGGTTCTAATGTCTAAACCGCATTCCACTAGCCCAGTAGGGCGTTCGGTTATAACAATGAACGCCTTGCACTCCACTGCCTACCCCATGTTGTAATAAACCCTCCTAGAACATAGACCTTGTCTCCTTTGCCTTCTTTTGGCGGTCCATTAAGTCCAAACTGTTTTTCATGCGTATGAGCGGAGCGAAGTAGCATGAAAAGAACGAAAAAAATATGCTGTCCGTCTAAGCAGGGAGAAACTGTGGATTAGAGGGATAACACAACATTGGTCGAGGTCACAGACTAGCATCCATACGTTGTCTGATCCAACATATGCATGGAATAGCACACCTGTGAACATTTCAGCTCAATCCGGCAACCGAGTCTCGAGAAAATCTTGAAAACCGCTTCATTTGTTTCGCGAAAATGCAGCATTCAACGATTTTTTCCAAAAAATCGTTTAGATCTAGGAGCGAGACGTAAACTATTTCTTTACTCTTTTTTGCAAAAATACAGCATTTTAGTCAGAAACATTTCAGTGCGAGGTTTCTACTATAACCATTTTAAAACTGTATAAGTTTCATGTAAACCTATTAAAATGTATGTTTTTCGATCTTACCAATGTTGTGTACGGGCTTTCTGTTTTTCGATCTTACCAATGTTGTGTAGGGGGTTTAAGCGTCTCCACACTATCCAACATCATGGCCTCAACATCCAGGAAGGGAATGACTAATCTTCACTCCATTAATCCCTCTTTTCTTTCATCTTACCTGTCCCTTTCCCCTTTGATCTCCCACCTCCCTCCTGTACCTTTGATTCTCTCCATCCCTTTGTTTGTTTTCCCTTTGATCTCCCCTACCTTTGCCTTCGTGTGTACCTACAACTGCATCCCACTCCCTTCCCCTTTGTCCTTCCTCTGTTGTGTCTGTCAGGGCTTTTCTTCCCCTGACTGTCTGTGTATGTCCTCCTCACTTTGCCTTTGAGAAAGGTCCTGCTAGGACCGAAACGCCAGGCCCTCTAACTTTTCAGAAAAAATGTATTATCAGTTGTTTATTACATCAAAAAATACCTAAATATGAGACAACTCCAATTTTCCCTTTCTCTCCGACTTTGTCCACACACAGAACAACATTCGCTCACACAAACTCGGCAAACATAATTAGGCGTGTTAATTTTATCCAGCAATCTTTATTTTAAATATAAAAAACAAAAACAAAATCCACAGTGATCGATTCTCTCCCACAATACCCAAGGCTTCAAAATTCCACTCTCAGCATTAAAAAAAAAAAGCAGTATTATATTTTAATCTCAAGAGGGAAAAAACGTACATGTAAACCCCGACATAATATTTGTGCTGAAATCATTCCTCGACTTTCCATGAGAGCATAAATTAAAAGCAGTTGGTAAAAATAAGTAGTGACTTAATACAAATGTACAAAGTGCATTTCCAAATATACACAGTAAAAAATATCTGTCTATTTGCAGACGGTAATCCTCCATCTTACTCACTTAACTAATATACCTTTTTTTCCACTTTCATGATTGGTGGTTTGCATACTGTATTGCTTCATATAAAGATCCTTCCATCAGTTTTTTTTACTAGGAGTTTTTCCACTTTGTTAATGCCTTTCCAATTCTGAGGGCAATGATTGTTTTCTTGGGCTTGCTGTCAATGCAGGAAAGGAGACGGTTTCTGACAGTGGCGGCCGATCTGCATATTCATGAGGCGAACTGTGATGTCACTCCCTCGTCGGTGAAGCTGCAGACCGTCCGATGACCCTTGCACTAAATGACGTCGTCTCTTTGATCAGGTGCTGACAGCGCCCTCTTGTGTTCATAACAGGCACAGAGGAGCGTCAGGAGTGGTTTTCACGAGGCCCGACGATGCATCATACCGGTAGCTCGACTAAAGCTGAAATTGGCCGGACAGTTTTCTGTGCATCACTCGTCATCAGTGGGTTTTGATGAAATTGACCCCAAATCTTCACAATACATTATGATGTGCAGAAATGCTCTCCCTTCACCTCGTAGTCAGAATTTGAGAGGATTCTTTGAGGCCGGTAGAGAAAATCTGCACCAGCAGATAAACCTCAGCTCTTTAGTGCACAGGTCCTTAAGACCAAAAACTCCTTATGAAAAAATGGTCCTTTCTTGTATAGCAGAGAATTGGGTGTAAGGTGGTTTTGCTTGTGAATGTAAATGAAGGTAAATGTAAATGATTCTGTACAATTGGGTACTGAATGTATCACCAGAGGGTCCCCAATCCCCTCCCCTCGTCCCCCTCTCCCTTGTCTCCTCTCCCCCTCTCTCTCTTTCTATCGACTCCTTGGTCTATTCCAGCACTTGGGGGATGGTGTTGGTGGGCAGGAAATGGTCTCGCTTCAGCTGAGAGTTGGCGTACTGGCTGCTCTCGTCCTGCCAGGTGTTGCGACCAAAGCGCCGGTGGTCGGCCGTGTCCGTGAACTGGCTCTGGCAGCGCCGGAAGACGTTGGAGTTGTCTGGGAAGTCTGGTGGCTGCTCCTGTGGGAGGGAGGGTAGGGGGGCGGAGGGAGGGAGGGAGGGGGGAGGGGGAGGCAGGGAGTCAGGGAGGGAGGCAGTGAGGCAGGGAGGCAGGGAGGGAGGTAGTGAGGCAGGGAGGGAGTCAGGGAGGCAGGAAGGCAGTCAGGGAGGCAGGGAGGCAGGGAGGCAGGAAGGCAGTGAGGTAGGGAGGCAGGGAGGCAGGGAGGCAGGGAGGCAGGGAGGGAGGGAGGGAGGGAGGGAGGGAGGGAAGGAGTAAGGTAGGGAGGCAGGGGGAGGGAGGGTGGGGGAGAAAGGGAGGGAGGGAGGGAGTCAGGGAGGCAGGAAGGCAGTGGGGGAGGGAGGGGAGGGAGAGAGGGAGGGAGGGAGTTGATGAGATAATGTAAAAAATAAGTGTGAGAGACAAGGGGAGTAATAAAGAGAGAGACAGAGACAGAAACAGAGACAGACAGGGGAAGACAGAGACAAAGCGGGTGAGAGGGAGAGAGAGAGAGAAGCATTGATGAGAGTTGGAAAGAGACAGAGAGATGGAGAGAGGAAAAAGAGACGGAGGAGGGAAGGTGGGAGGCAGGCGGGCAGATCGAGAGATGATAAAATCCAAAGGTAAAAGATCACTTCCCTTGTTCTGCATCTCGCACAAAGCCACATTGCTAATTATTCGGTGATCTTGACGAAATCCTCAAATACAACCACCCATATCAACCCTCCCCCAATCAAGTGAATGATTGTACGGGTGCTTGCAGCTTACCGGCACAGGAGTGTAGGGGTAGGGGGGCTTGTAGTCGGCCCTGTTGGTGGTCTCCAGGTGCCTCTTGTCATGCTGGGGGTGGTGCCGGGGCAGAACGGCTCCGTACCCGGTCTTCGGATGACCCGTATCCCTGCAGAAGAGTCAGACAAAGTTGGCAAAGAGGCAAAGGGAAGAAGAATTTCGTCTTGGTAATGGATACATGTGCACCTGTATAATGTAAATCTGACTTCTGTTCACTCTATTGCATATTATAACACTACATACTGACATACACTATAGTTATGCATGGAAATTAATGTACATTCCTGTTCTGGCACACTTGCCTTTGGAATCCATACTTTGTGCATGGCTGGCTGTGAATTTCATACACCTTGTTGTTTACAGTTCCCTTTCAAACCCATGCACAAGTAATAGGTACACAATTGACTTTCCTTCCCATTCACTTTGTACACAGTCCCCTTTCCATCCAGTGCACATTGTACAATATTGTACACACAGTCACCTTTTCATCCCAAACACAATCGCCTTTCAAGCATGTATATAAACTTTGTCAATGTTTGACTTTCATTCATATACACAGTTTCCTTTCCATTTACTTTGTACACAGTTATCTTTCCACCCAATAGTACACTCTTTGTCTGGCAATTCCACAGTTGGTACACAGCGATCAATCGCAAGACGATGAGCGACGCACAGAAACCATACCGTGCATCACAGCCAATGCTGGGTTATCCATCGTAAGTCGAGTCACGATGCGTCGTATAACAAGGCTTTGTGAAATCCGCCATTGCAGTCGATTTCACCAAACCCATCGTAACTCACATAAATACGATCAATCGCAACACAATGCGCAGAATCTATACTGTCTATCACAACAAACGATGGGTTATCCACGGTAAGTTGAGTTACGGTGCCTCGTATAAAGGCTTTGTGAAAGCCACCCCTGGTCTGATTGACCTGGACGGTGAAACTAGTATCGATGACGGATCAATCCTAACCGTGATTTCGGACTCGCACGTACGACCAAAACGATCGAGACCGTTTTTCGTAGAGCCCAGCTACTGTACTATCTCGTTATGCTCTCAGTCGTCTCGCGCTCCCTTGTTATAACGGACCCCGGGGGGGCTTCCAGGGAACCGAAGCCCGTCCATCTAGCCTGCGGCCGATCTCATGAAACGCCGAGATGCGTCCCGGGAGAAGAAGCAATTCATCCCGTGGCACGACGTGTCCTCGGATCAATTTCTACCCCAAAAAAAAAAAAAAAAAAAATTGCGGTGCGGCCGAACTCGTTTGGACTTGTCAAGCAGCATGCAGTATGATGGGTTGTCTCATCCGGCCGCGCAGGCATGTCTAAACGCTGAACAGCAACGACGGCACATTGCGAAACGTACAGGGGCAATATTCGGGGGGGGGGGGGAAACTCTTGGCAAATCAACTCGCGAGGTACATTTACACAGAAGAAAATGTATGTTGGTATACCTTGAGCACTCTTCTCACGGCATTCTTGGTGCGGCAGGGCGACAGCCTGGCTGACTGGCACCCCCACCCCATCAAAGACCACCATCTAAGGGCTGGATATCTCAGGTGGTACATGTACATGTAAGAGGACGCGTACACTTATCCAGAGGTCTCTAGTCCAAACGATGTAGAAGTGCTCGCCGTGATAAGATCGACACACTACGCCTTTTCACTACCGCGTGACGAAATATCTTATTCGCTCTGCCATGATTTCTTGTGGACGCGCATACTATACGTATACTGTACCAGTACATATGTGTGTGTGCAAACGATAATGCAACATTGCACTGCCGATGACGTCATCACCTTCTCTTTGGCCCGCACGAAAAAGAGGTTTTTTTTTGGTGGGCGGGGCACGCTTACGTTTTTGTTTCCATTTTACGGTCGCTATTTAGGCGGTCGACATTAAAAGTGTTGAGTTTGTGAACTGGTTTAGCCTTGATTAAGTCTTACACTAGTTTTCTCGATATTATAATCTTTTTTACTTCAGGTACCCTTTAAGACTTATCTAAGATCAATCCTGAAATGATGAGAGAATGGGAACGGTCTCGGTGAGACTGGCCCTTTTGGGGCCTTGGAAGGCTTCTCACCTGTCGATGTCGGCGGTCTGGTAGGTGTCTAGGTTGACCATGGGCTTCCTGGTCTCCTTCTCCTCAAAGTCCTTCTTGAGGTGGATCTGCTGCATGGAGTACTGCGTCGTGGTCAGGGGGAAGGACTGCAGGGGAAAAAAACCCATACAAACGGCATTGCCAATGACGTCAGTGAGTTCGTGACATTGTCGCATGAGGCTGATGGTGGTTTGTGATGGTAGGGTGATGGTGACGATGGCGGTGATGATGGAAACAATGATGACATTTGGTGACAATGGTGGCGATGGTGAGTGGTGACACTGATGGTGATGGTGGTGGTGATGGTGGTGATTGTTTTATAGTGGTGATGTTGGTGATGGTCACAATGGTGGTGATGGTGATGGTGGTGATGGTGATGGTCACAATGGTGGTGATGGCGATGGTCACAATGGTGGTGATGGCGATGGTGATGGTCACGATGGTGGTGATGGTGATGGTGATGGTGGTGATGGTGGTGATGGTGATGGTGGTGATGGTGATGGTGATGGTCACAATGGTGGTGATGGTGATTGTGGTGATGGTGATGCTGATGCTGGTGATGGTGATGTGATGCTGATGGTGATGGTCACAATGGTGATGGACTGATGGTGATGATGGTCATGGTGATGGTGATGATGGTGATGGTAGTGATGGTGGTGATGGTGATGGTGATGGTGATGGTAGTGATGGTGATGGTGATGGTGATGATGGTGATGGTAGTGATGGTGGTGATGGTGATGGTGATGGTAGTGACGGTGATGGTGATGGTGATGATGGTGATGGTAGTGATGGTGATGGTGAAGGTGATGGTGATGGTAGTGATGGTGATGGTGATGGTGGTGATGGTAGTGATGGTGGTGATGGTGATGCTGATGGTGATGGTAGTGATGGTGATGATGGTGATGGTGATGGTGATGGTGATGATGGTGATGGTAGTGATGGTGATGCTGATGCTGATGGTGGTGATGGTGATGTCATGCTGCTGGTGGTGATGATGGTGATGGTGGTGATGTCATGCTGATGGTGGTGATGATGGTGATGGTGGTGATGGTGATGGTGATGGTGGTGATGGTGATGGTGATGGTTATGGTGACGGTGATGATGGTGATGCTGATGGTGGTGATGGTGATGATGGTGATGGTGATGCTGATGCTGATGCTGATGGTGGTGGTGGTGATGGTGATGGTTATGGTGACGGTGATGATGGTGATGCTGATGGTGGTGATGGTGATGATGGTGATGGTGATGCTGATGGTGATGGTTATGGTGACGGTGATGATGGTGATGCTGATGGTGGTGATGGTGATGATGGTGATGGTGATGCTGATGCTGATGCTGATGGTGATGGTGATGATGGTGATGCTGATGCTGATGCTGATGCTGATGGTGGTGATGGTGATGCTGATGGTGGTGGTGGTGATGGTGATGGTTATGGTGACGGTGATGATGGTGATGCTGATGGTGGTGGTGATGGTGATGCTGATGCTGATGCTGATGGTGGTGGTGGTGATGGTGATGCTGATGGTGATGGTGATGGTGGTGGTGATGGTGGTGGTGGTGGTGGTGATGGTGATGGTGATGGTGGTGGTGATGGTGGTGGTGGTGATGGTGATGCTGATGGTGATGGTGATGGTGGTGATGGTGGTGATGATGGTGATGGTGATGGTGATGGTGATGGTGATGGTGGTGGTGATGGTGGTGGTGGTGATGGTGATGCTGATGGTGATGGTGATGGTGGTGATGGTGGTGATGATGGTGATGGTGATGCTGATGGTGATGGTGATGATGGTGATGGTGATGCTGATGGTGATGGTGATGGTGGTGATGGTGATGATGATCATGGTGATGGTCACAATGGTGGTGATGGTGGTCTTGGTGATGAAGATGATAATAATGGTGACAATAATGTCCTGATAGTGTGGCAATGATTTTGATGACAATGACAATGGCAATGATGATGATGATGAGGACGACCATGGCAACCATAGCAACGATAGTGTCAGTAATCAAAGAGACGTCCAGCAATTGTGTTAACGAGAGTGTCAGTAACAAAGTGCCCCTGACGGACATTGACGATGGTGATGGCAACGTCAATCTGGAAGACAACGTTGACGGCGGTGTTGGCGATAAAAGTAACAGCGTCGGAGACAGAAATGGCAAGAATGATGATGAGGAGGCCGTGAAGGAAGAGGATCGGGATGAAGCTAATGACGGGGAGGAGGTCGAGTAGAAAGGGGGAGGGGCGGGAGTAGGACGAAGAGGCTGAAGAGGATCAGGAGGTGGATAAAGAGGAGATGAGGCAGATATCGATGGCAGAAATAATACGGATGGGTGAGAGGGAAATCAGAATAAGGAGGACGAAGAATGAATATCGTGACAATTATTGAAAACTGAAAATGGCAATTGCAACGGCAACAAAATATCAAAACAAGGGCTTCTTGTTTGTACTAAGAAAATATAGGACTGAAGTATAAACTGGCCAATTAGCTCCCCAAGATGTTTGGTTACGATTGTATCAGCTAAGTGCCCATGGCATAGGCCTACAGGTGTATGTGAGCTGAGAATCAATCCTTCAGTAATTCAGCTAAAACGTTAGAGGGCCTACACATGTAGCTAGTAGCAGGACCTTTCACAAAGGCAAAGAGAAAGCCTTCAATGAGAAAAGTCCTGCTATAGGAGAGAAATGCAAGGCCCTCAAACTTTTGAGCTTGATGTATTGCAGGTCACTTAAGCCTTTGAGCAGTTCGCAATGTGTTTTTATATATTAACTTTGCCGTAATTTTAAGTGTACATGTACACACTGACTTCTCACTGTGTAGGCCTACAGGTACTGTACGTACATGTAGTAAATTTGCAAAACAAACACGTATGGGCGCGCATCTAGTGCCTTGTGGAGACCTAAGATAATAGTTTGAATAGGCCTCCACAGGGAAATTGTAAAGGTGTATAGGTCACCACGTAAGGTTTTCACGAAACTGATATTTTGAAATTTAACTAAAACAACGGGAAATTTGTGATGGGTAAGAATCCGTCGCAAAGTGTTATTTAAAAGGGACAACGGTCCAAATGTCTACCCAGGAAAGTGAATGTGGTCGAAATGGGAGCATTTTTAAAACATAGTGTCTCACACGGTTGTACATTGTATAGTGCACGAGAACAAAGCAATGTCTCCACAAGGATACAGATCCAGGTGTGTGTGTATTTAGTTTGTGTTTTCTTCAGTCAGGAGCTAAATTTAACTTTGACTACTCAGGGATTCTTTGTTCCCCATGATACATTATTTTCCTCCGTTTTGCGCATTAAAAATACATCCTTGTAAAGAGTCTAAAATAGAATTTTCAGAAAATAATAATAATAATGGGCATTTATAGGGTGCCAGTACCGGCATCTGTCTCAAGAGACGCTCATGGCGCAGTACAAGAAAAACAGTCAAGAAAAACAAAACGTGACCAGTACAAATATAGATTTAAAGTGTGGTGAGTATAAAGTCAAATGGTTATAGGCTCTTAGACCTCAAGAGCCCTTGTATTAAAATCTAGTGATTATGGTGGTTTGAAAGAGACTGTAAAGTACAGAAATGATTGAGAGTGATTGCAGTTTAAATGGGGTGTAAACTGGTAAACATATACAGAGTTTGTATATATTTTCATTTACAAACATCACCGGTGGTTTCTCAATAGGCCTTAGGAGTTGTATGTGTGTAATTCTGTCCCCTGGTTTGATGTCTGCAGCAGGTTGCTCATGTCAAAAATTAAAACAACCTTTGTGGTTGAATTTTCCCCTTTGTTTAATTACTGTCTTTACCTCTCTAATTGCTGTTGTAGGGAGGGGAGGGAGGGATGGATTTGGGGAGGCGGGGAGTCAGGCAGGGAGGGAGGGAGAAAGGGATGGAGAGAGGCAGGGAGGCAGGGAGGCAGAGAGTGAGGGAGGCAGGGAGGTAGTGAGGCAGGGAGGCAGGGAGGGGAGGAAGAGAGGCAGGGAGGCAGGCAGACAGGCAGGGAGGCAGGCAGGCAGGGAGGCAGGCAGGGAGGGAGGAGGAGAGGGATGGAGAGAGGCAGACAGGCAGGCAGAGAGGCAGGGAGGCATGCAGGCAGGGAGGCATGCAGGCAGGGAGGCAGGCAGGGAGGGAGGAGGAGAGGGATGGAGAGAGGCAGGGAGGCGGGGAGGCAGAGGGAGGAGAGACGGGAGACGGGAGGCAGAGGAGGGAGGCAGGGAGGCAGGGAGGGAGTGAGACGGGGAGGCAGGAAGGGAGGGAGGCAGGGAGGCAGGGAGGGAGGTACTGTACTGTCGAGAAGTACTGTCGGGAGGGTAGTGAGGCAGGCAAGCAGGAAGGCGGGGAGGCATGGAGTCGGGAAGGGGAGGGAGGGAGGCATGTAGGGAAGGCAGGGAGGGAGGGAGGGAAGCAGGGAGGGAGATAGGCAGGCAGGCAGGAAGGCGGGGAGGCAGGCCGGCAGGCAGGCAGGCAGGGAGGGCAGGGAAGGAGGGAGGGAGGGAGGGAAGGAGGGAAGGAGGCAGGGAGAGAGAAACAAACATCTCCAAATTGGCCGCGACAAGACACTTCCCTTACTTTAACTAAAAACAGCCTCCCTCTTCCTCCCTTACCTCTCTCCAGTCTTGAAGGAGAAGAAGAAGTAAGGGATGAGGGGAGGGAAGGGAGTGAAGGGAAGGGAGGGAGAGAGATAGGGGAGGAATTGGTTGGTGTTAGGTAGTTTGATCAAGCTTGATCATCAAGGGTCCCGGCTCTGATTGGCGGCAAATGAACAGAATGTGAGCGGCTGATTAATGAGAAATCAAGTGTTTTTAGAGTGCGGTATCTCGACAGAAAAACCCCTTTGACCTAATTCCTCCAGATTTCCTTCTTTTTCATCTTCTAGGGGAGGGGGTGGTTTTTTTTCAGGGACAGGAGGAGAGAGTGTTGTGTTTCTACTCCACCTTTTTTTTTTTTTCCTAACCTCCACGGATAACACATCTGAGTGGCCCGGATTGTATTTTTTTTTCTTTCCTTCTTACTCAGACAATTTACGGTACCGGTCAATCCCTGCTAGATAACTGTAGGGGCAATGCTGAGGACTAACGACCATAGACA
>CATLJK010000119.1:0-18634 GCA_949987565.1 Luidia sarsii
AAGAAAGGGGTCAAGTGATCGTGAACTTTTTTGACCTTTTTTCCAATCTGTGCCGGGACGGGACGAAGGATGTCTGTCGTCTGCTCGGGAGAAAAACAGCCGACCGGCGGGTCAGGGACAACAAAAAGACATCATTAAACTTTAGGCCCCCCCCCCCAAAAAAAGAAGACAAAAAACACGTGTATCTTACGTCTAGCCCGTTGCTATTTGACTGCTTGATAATTTCACTCAATCTCATGATTTCTCTAAAGAGACCTTCTGAATGTGTTACATGGTCTTTGCACTAGTTTTGACCCCTGATATTGTTCACAATTTTGCCAGATTTATTTGTGTACCGAGCCTGCAGTGTGGCGAGAATGGACGTGGATATTGCTATCAAACAATCTGGGAAGGGGCCGGTCGCGCTTTGTTAGCCCTGGGGGCAACGCCAAGGGTCACGTCCAAAAACTCGCCCCGTTTGTTTTGCGGGCGCCCGACGGCGCGCGGGTCTGTCGTCAACCGGTTCTGGCCCGACCCAACCGGTGGAGATTATGTTCCCGTTAACCATCTTGGCACCTGTCTCTGCCGAACTGGTCGGGTATCCGACTCTTTTTGGTGTGTTTT
Organism: Luidia sarsii; assembly: GCA_949987565.1. Lineage (NCBI taxonomy): Eukaryota > Metazoa > Echinodermata > Asteroidea > Paxillosida > Luidiidae > Luidia > Luidia sarsii. The sequence continues at coordinate 604 of CATLJK010000119.1, forward strand.
CATCATCCCGCATTATGAACAGACATGAGCGTGTTAGTGTAATGACAAACACTGCTGGTTCCGTCTGCGGCACGTTCCGCCAGCGGACGGTCGGGTATCCGACTCTTTTTTGTTTTCATCAGCCCGCATATGAACAGACATGAGCGTGTTTGTGTAATGACAAACACTGCTGGTTCCGTCTGCGGGACGTTCCGCCAGCGGACGGTCGGGTATCCGACTCTTTTTTGATCTCATCAGCCCGCATATGAACAGACATGAGCGTGTTTGTGTAATGACAAACACTGCTGGTTCCGTCTGCGGGACGTTCCGCCAGCGGACGGTCGGGTATCCGACTCTTTTTTTGTTTTCATCATCCCGCATATGAACAGACATGAGCGTGTTAGTGTCATGACAAACACTGCTGGTTCCGTCTGCAGGACGTTACGCCAGCGGACGGTCGGGTATCCGACTCTTTTTTTGTTTTCATCAGCCCGCATATGAACAGACATGAGCGTGTTTGTGTAATGACAAACACTGCTGGTTCCGTCTGCGGGACGTTCCGCCAGCGGACGGTCGGGTATCCGACTCTTTTTTGATCTCATCAGCCCGCATATGAACAGACATGAGCGTGTTTGTGTAATGACAAACACTGCTGGTTCCGTCTGCGGGACGTTCCGCCAGCGGACGGTCGGGTATCCGACTCTTTTTTTGTTTTCATCATCCCGCATATGAACAGACATGAGCGTGTTAGTGTCATGACAAACACTGCTGGTTCCGTCTGCAGGACGTTACGCCAGCGGACGGTCGGGTATCCGACTCTTTTTTTGTTTTCATCAGCCCGCATTTGAACAGACATGAGCGTGTTAGTGTAATGACAAACACTGCTGGTTCCGTCCGCGGGACGTTACGCCAGCGGACGGTCGGGTATCCGACTCTTTTTTTGTTTTCATCAGCCCGCCTATGAACAGACATGAGCGTGTTAGTGTAATGACAAACATTGCTGGTTCCGTCCGCGGGACGTTACGCCAGCGGACGGTCGGGTATCCGACTCTTTTTTTGTTTTCATCAGCCCGCCTATGAACAGACATGAGCGTGTTAGTGTAATGACAAACACTGCTGGTTCCGTCTGCGGGACGTTACGCCAGCGGACGGTCGGGTATCCGACTCTTTTTTTGTTTTCATCAGCCCGCATATGAACAGACATGAGCGTGTTTGTGTAATGACAAACACTGCTGGTTCCGTCTGCGGGACGTTACGCCAGCGGACGGTCGGGTATCCGACTCTTTTTTGTTTTCATCAGCCCGCATATGAACAGACATGAGCGTGTTAGTGTCATGACAAACACTGCTGGTTCCGTCTGCGGGACGTTCCGCCAGCGGACGGTCGGGTATCCGACTCTTTTTTTGTGTTTTCATCAGCCCACACATGAACAGACATGAGCGTGTTAGTGTAATGACAAACACTGCTGGTTCCGTCTGCGGGACGTTCCGCCAGCGGACGGTCGGGTATCCGACTCTTTTTTGTTTTCATCAGCCCGCATATGAACAGACATGAGCGTGTGAGTGTCATGACAAACACTGCTGGTTCCGTCTGCGGGACGTTCCGCCAGCGGACGGTCGTGTATCCGACTCTTTTTTGTTTTCATCAGCCCGCATATGAACAGACATGAGCGTGTTAGTGTAATGACAAACACTGCTGGTTCCGTCTGCGGGACGTTCCGCCAGCGGACGGTCGGGTATCCGACTCTTTTTTGTTTTCATCAGCCCGCATATGAACAGACATGAGCGTGTTAGTGTAATGACAAACACTGCTGGTTCCGTCTGCGGGACGTTACGCCAGCGGACGGTCGGGTATCCGACTCTTTTTTTGTTTTCATCAGCCCGCATATGAACAGACACGAGCGTGTTAGTGTAATGACAAACACTGCTGGTTCCGTCTGCGGGACGTTCCGCCAGCGGACGGTCGGGTATCCGACTCTTTTTTGATCTCATCAGCCCGCATATGAACAGACATGAGCGTGTTTGTGTAATGACAAACACTGCTGGTTCCGTCTGCGGGACGTTCCGCCAGCGGACGGTCGGGTATCCGACTCTTTTTTGATCTCATCAGCCCGCATATGAACAGACATGAGCGTGTTTGTGTAATGACAAACACTGCTGGTTCCGTCTGCGGGACGTTCCGCCAGCGGACGGTCGGGTATCCGACTCTTTTTTTGTTTTCATCAGCCCGCATATGAACAGACATGAGCGTGTTAGTGTAATGACAAACACTGCTGGTTCCGTCTGCGGGACGTTACGCCAGCGGACGGTCGGGTATCCGACTCTTTTTTGTTCTCATCAGCCCGCATATGAACAGACATGAGCGTGTTAGTGTAATGACAAACACTGCTGGTTCCGTCTGCAGGACGTTACGCCAGCGGACGGTCGGGTATCCGACTCTTTTTTTGTTTTCATCATCCCGCATATGAACAAACATGAGCGTGTTAGTGTAATGACAAACACTGCTGGTTCCGTCTGCGGGACGTTACGCCAGCGGACGGTCGGGTATCCGACTCTTTTTTTGTTTTCATCATCCCGCATATGAACAGACATGAGCGTGTTAGTGTCATGACAAACACTGCTGGTTCCGTCTGCGGGACGTTACGCCAGAGGACGGTCGGGTATCCGACTCTTTTTTTGTTTTCATCAGCCCGCATATGAACAGACATGAGCGTGTTAGTGTAATGACAAACACTGCTGGTTCCGTCTGCGGGACGTTACGCCAGCGGACGGTCGGGTATCCGACTCTTTTTTGTTTTCATCAGCCCGCATATGAACAGACATGAGCGTGTTAGTGTAATGACAAACACTGCTGGTTCCGTCTGCGGGACGTTACGCCAGCGGACGGTCGGGTATCCGACTCTTTTTTGTTTTCATCAGCCCGCATATGAACAGACATGAGCGTGTTAGTGTCATGACAAACACTGCTGGTTCCGTCTGCAGGACGTTACGCCAGCGGACGGGCTTAGGACCTTTACTAATCAGGCTCGGGCACAGGCCTCGTCTCCGTCTGATGAAATCTGAACACGATCCAGTCTACGTTTTGTACTGTATTGTAGCCGGATTTGGAAGGTTTGCTGGCTTCATAAGTTCAGAGTATTCACCAAGAAACCGAGGCCAAACGCTTGTTTCTAGATGCCTGTGACATTAAAACGAGTAAGAGAAATATTATGACCGAAGCTTAACCCCGAGCCTATAAGCCTTAATTTCGTAAACGCGGCCTGTGTATGTCACCGAATTCTACGACAAAATTATACGACATAGTCGACGCAAGTCGTCCTGGTTCGTAAACGTCATAAACCGCCAAGACTTTACCAATTAGTTCAGTCGCACATGTCTACTGCTTCTTTAGTTAAAGAAAAGGCGTGGTATTTGTCATCTGCTGTGTCGGTCACTCGATGTTGATAGACAAAAGAGTTGCTGCGTGATGACCTACTCCCCGGCCCTGTATACCGATTTGATACGGTCACCTCGTAAGGGTATAGGCAAAGTAGTTAATGGAAGTGATGATCCCTGTCTACTAATATTCTTGTCTCCATTCGCCCGTAGTAGGGAGATAATGGCTTGGTGTACGATGGCCCTGAGTAACGATTGTTTCCGGTCGCTTAACATAGATACCCGGTAGTCAAAAAGCTGCGATGTGCAAGGGACCGTGCCGTCCAATTGTTTTCAGTCACCTGATGTGGGGAGACAAAGGGTTGGCGTGTGAGTGATGAACCTGTCTACCAATTGCATTCAGTCAACTGATGTGCATAATAATATAGGCAAATGTTTGATATGTGATGACCCTGTCTACCAATTGCATTCAGTCAGCGATGTGGGTAGACAAAGGATTGGTGTATGATATGACCCTGTCTGCCAATTGCATTCAGTCACCTGATGTGCATGGGTATTGAGGCAAATGGTTGGTTGTGATGGTCGAGTCCGTACGCCAAATGCTTCCAATAGATAGATGTGTAATGACCCTGTCTATACCTATATGTGACCCGGCACAGCGACATGAGGAATGTCCCTCAAAACACTTTTCGAGTAAACAACGCCTGAAGTCAAAGTATCTTCTCAATTCGATTAAAAAAAAAATTCTTTTTTTTCGGAAAGTTAATGTATTGGAGGATATTATGTTCAAAGGATTTTTTCCGAAATCCGTCTCTAAATGTTGAAAAAACGAGGATTTCGGGGGAGTGTTTGTGTACTGTTTTCATGAAAATATAAAGTTCCTGCCTTTTTGAATGGCCGCTTTCGAGGAGTTAGACTGGTGCTGCTATATTTTGTCTGGTGCCAAATGAACGAGCGAAGTCCCCTTGTACTATTTACAACAAAGTTCATACGGAAATAAATTTGATATCATTCGGAAGCTAATGGTATACTCTTTCACATCATTAGAAAATCTCAAAATCTCAAAAGTGGGGGTTATTTCTCATTATGCTGTGCCGGGTCACATATTGTATTCAATCCCCTCGTGAGAGAAGACACAGGGTTGGCCGTGACGCGACCGCGAACTCTCGTGGACCTTGGCAGTGGAAGTCTCGTCTGATGGCCCAATACAGCATTGGGACGATCGGAAAACATTGATGTCCACAGATTTCCATCTAATTTACACAGTTTGTAGATGGTCATGATATAATCCTCATGCTGAAATCTTCCGGTCTGGGATGCTGTACTTTCCTAGAAATCGAAAAATAGTTTATTACTTTTTCTTACACTACAGAATGGGGCAAAAACCGTGACGGTTTTTTACCTTTTTCTACTTTTTCAGATCACCATTTGAGCTAAAACCTTCGCAGGATTGCATTATTGGGATGTTTAATGGTTTAACACACAAAATGTGGCAATCTTTTGACCTTTACCAATGTTGTATTGGGCCTTTCGTAGAAAACTGGCAGATGTTGCGCCTTTTTTTCCGCACCAGATAATCCGTACCAGGCCGAGGCATAGGCGGGCCCCCACGGCGCTATGTCAATGTGCCTGTATCAAAATGTGTTTACATGCTCGGGTGCAGTACACGGGGCAGTCTGCACCCGGAAACAAGTCTGGACGCCGACTCCTAATCAAATACGACTAGGAACACTCGTCATAACACAGTGGGGAATACTACCAGGGGGGGGGGGGAATCATCACTCCTTCAACTCGTCCCGACGCCAATCCGTTCCTTGTGATTGGTCTATGTCCGTGACGTCATTGTATTCAGCAGGCTCTGAATATTATCTGCGCGTGTGCGGCGTGTAGATAATGGGGTCGGTGTTTTTGCGCATGCGCGCACCCCACACCCTGTTTTCCACTCAGTGACGTCATGGAAACCGGAGAGCAAATCCTGCCGTACATTTATTTTCGCGGCGCCTTGGACATTTTGTTTTTCAAAAAGAGGAAGATGTACCCCTTGAAGCGTCCAGCGAGGCAGCGAGACCTGTTGATCAGAATGAAAGTGAATTATAGAATACTTACAAGAAAAATAAAAAACTCAACAAGTCTGACCGGATAGTTACCGGTAACCCCCTCGTACAAAAATTATGCCACTGTTTACCTTGTTTACATTTTTTTTTAGTGTTTTTTTGTTGCTCAATAAGTCTGACTGGAAAGTTAACTCCTTGTACCGAATTTATTCCACCTTTGTCCTCGTTTACATTTTTTTTATACAATAATTTGCTCTTCCTGAGCCGTCGCTCTCCGTGTTTGACCGCTGTACGGGTTCAACCGAATCCGTAGTCAATTCCAAGTGGTTCGAAAGGGAAGGCCATGTAAAGCTGCTACTGTTTATCGTCCTTCTGTTTCGTTTTGGGTTGGCTTGCACCAAGCGGCGAGGCAGCCAAATTCCCAATAGAGCAGGATGCTTTGGGGCTTTTTTTTCTGGAATCAACAGCGAGATTGGGAGTTTCTTTGAACAGTTGCGTAGGCGAGCCTGCAAGTTGACTGTACATGTATTTAGTATAGGTGATTCTTGTTTATACATTATAAGGCCACAGATGAATAATAGCTAGGGCCTACTTATAGCTACTTCCCATATACTTGTATGTTGTTTCAAGTCACTATGGAAGTCGCTGTCCATAGCGGTCGTGTAGCTACTTCCCATATACTTGTATGTTGTTTCAACTCGCTATGGAAGTCGCTGTCCATAGCGGTCGTGTAGCTACTTCCCATATACGTGTATGTTGTTTCAAGTCGCTATGGAAGTCGCTATCCATAGCGGTCGTGTAGCTACTTTCCATATACTTGTATGTTGTTTCAAGTCACTATGGAAGTCGCTGTCCATAGCGGTCGTATAGCTACTTCCCATATATACTTGTATGTTGTTTCAACTCGCTATATGGAAGTCGCTATCCATAGCGGTCGTGTAGCTACTTCCCATACTTGTATGTTGTTTTCAACTCGCTATGGAAGTCGCTATCCATAGTGGTCGTGTAGCTACTTCCCATATACTTGTATGTTGTCTCAACTCGCTATGGAAGTCGCTGTCCATAGCGGTCGTATAGCTACTTCCCATATACTTGTATGTTGTTTCAACTCGCTATGGAGGTCGCTGTCCATAGCGGTCGTGTAGCTACTTCCCATATACTTGTATGTTGTTTCAACTCGCTATGGAAGTCGCTATCCATAGCGGTCGTAGCCACCTCCCACAGACGTGTATGTTGTTCAAAGTCACATTGTAAACCGGTATCCATATAGCGACCGTAGGAACTTCCCATTGACTTATATGTTGTTTGCCCCCCCCCCCATTTCACCAGGAGCATTGCTTCAGCAGACGGCATACCCCACAATAAAATGTACACCATTTGTTTCATCTACTTGTCTAATACAAGAGTGCGGGCATGATCAGGTTAGTTTCAGAGAACATATTCATTTATAATGCTCTGTCGTGCGTGGCTCTCCATGCAGCACCGCAACATCAATGATTAAAACGCAATTTGACGGGCGAGTCGTCGGGACTCCTTCAGAGGCAAATTAAAATGCACACAATGTATACCGTCCCTCGACCCCCAGAAGAGTGTGCACGATCACATATTCGAAGAATTCGGATTGTCACCGCCAATATACATGCCAATTCTACCCCCTTCACGAAGCGGATCTAGATGGAATTAAAGAATTCCCAAACCCGGCTTAGGCTCCTATTCCAGCTTCGTCTCTGTTAATTGCAAACCTGGCAGTATAGACCGGGGGTTCTTTGTTGAAGCTTGGGAGTCTGTTTTGCCGTTCTTTCTTTTTTACCGAGAGTGATCTTCAGAACAGGATCCTATAGAGCCACGAACCTCCCGTTTACTTGCCGTGTGCTTTTATAAGAGCGGATGAAATAAACGGAGACGAAGGCGAGTCTCGATTTCTGCTCTTTCCAGTCGGTGGTCCACCCTGCGATCCGACTCGTTCCCGCCCGAAGAAGCCAAGACCCCGGGCGTTGTCGTATCGTTGTCGGACCGGTTGTCGGATTGTTGTCGGACCGTTGTCGGATCGTTGTCGGATCGTTGTCGGACCGTTGTCGGACTGTTGTCGGACCGTTGTCGGATCGTTGTCGGACCGTTGTCGGATCGTTGTCGGATCGTTGTCGGACAGTTGTCGGATCGTTATCGGATCATTGTCGGATCGTTGTTGGATCGTGTAGTGTGAAGCAAATAAATATACCATGTCGGTGACTTGCATACATTTCCCGTCATTTTTTTGGGGGGTGGGAGGGAGTCCGTGAAACATACAATGTTTCAGACACCCTCCGCATGGTGGTTCAATCAAATAACCAACCCAGTTCAAAGTCCATATTATTTTTGATACAGTAAAATTGTGGGTGTATTCCAATAACATTATCGCTTGTTTTAATTGTACAATTTCTTCCCGGGGTCATTATAGTATTACACCCCGCGTAACTTCACCCATTTTGGATCACCCCCCCCCCCCCCGACGCGGCCAATGCTTACGAGGAATTCCCCGTCCGAGTGGGAGACAGGTGTAATGGTCAGATTCGGGGCCCAGGCTCAGATGAGACCGTTACCATATATGGATAAAAACGTCATGTGCAGCGCACTATGGTAGTTGTCCATTTTGAAGGCCGTGCTGAGTCGATACGGCCATTGGCAATGCAGCGCTTTCAGGCACGTTCGTTGACCCGTAGTTATTTACCAACAACGCTCAGTACAAAGCGTAGTACCTAGGCAAAGAACTTGCAGCTTTACATTAGGGAAGAAGAGCGACAGTTGTTCCCCCGTAATATACGGGTGTATCGCAAAATATAGTTTTACAAACTGTGTTCGTTCGCGGAAAATCATAAACAACATTTAAATGAAGGGCGCCCGTACGCGTGCTTGGTTCACTGACTCATCTGAGCAGCTGAGAACGTTGCTGCAACGTGCTGAGGCGAGCCAGTGACGTCACGGCTCAACTCAGCACGGGAAGCCCGTGTGAGATCGTGACACCGGCAAAGCTGTGGGTCTTTGAGAACCCCATTCCCCTCCACCCGAAAACAAAAATCGCACCCCGCCCGGCGTATCAACCCGTCCGCACGACACGCTCGCTCGCAACGCCACGGATGCGCAGTGAGTATATGAGATCTCCTCGGGGGCTAGGGCCGACCAGGCCGAGCGAAAACGAAAGTTCGGCGGGCCGAGGTCAGAGATCAAGGGTCAGCACATTCCTGGAGTGCCGAAGTGACCACACCCTCCTCGCTAATCTCTCGCCGTGCCCACAAGACTTCTCCCATTTCGTCTTTTTTTGGGGGGGGGGAGGAGGGAGGGGTTGACTAGTTGTTTTAAGGTGTGTTTTATTTCTCGTTCGGGGGTCTCTCCGATGACGACTTTCAACCCACGTCGTAAAGTCTGACGCCTGACCCGCACCAAAAGACAAAAATCTGTTACTATGGAACGCCATCACTGCCTTCGGTCTGCATTCTATATTTGATGTCACTTTCTATCGCACCGTTATGTGGTTTCATCATTTCGTTATGTCATTTGGTCCTGCCGTTATGTGGTTTCATCGTTTCGTTATGTCATTTGGTCCTGCCGTTATGTGGTTTCATCATTTCGTTATGTCATTTGGTCCTGCCGTTATGTGGTTTCATCGTTTGGTTATGTCATTTGGTCCTGCCGTTATGTGGTTTCATCGTTTGGTTATGTCATTTGGTCCTGCCGTTATGTGGTTTCATCGTTTGTTATGTCATTTGGTCCTGCCGTTATGTGGTTTCATCGTTTGGTTATGTCATTTGGTCCTGCCGTTATGTGGTTTCATCGTTTGGTTATGTCATTTGGTCCTGCCGTTATGTGGTTTCATCATTTCGTTATGTCATTTGGTCTGTCCGTTATGTGGTTTCATCGTTTGGTTATGTCATTTGGTCCTGCCGTTATGTGGTTTCATCGTTTGGTTATGTCATTTGGTCCTGCCGTTATGTGGTTTCATCATTTCGTTATGTCATTTGGTCCTGCCGTTATGTGGTTTCATCGTTTGGTTATGTCATTTGGTCCTGCCGTTATGTGGTTTCATCGTTTGGTTATGTCATTTGGTCCTGCCGTTATGTGGTTTCATCATTTCGTTATGTCATTTGGTCCTGCCGTTATGTGGTTTCATCATTTCGTTATGTCATTTGGTCCTGCCGTTATGTGGTTTCATCGTTTGGTTATGTCATTTGGTCCTGCCGTTATGTGGTTTCATCATTTGGTTATGTCATTTGGTCCTGCCGTTATGTGGTTTCATCGTTTGGTTATGTCATTTGGTCCTGCCGTTATGTGGTTTCATCGTTTGGTTATGTCATTTGGTCCTGCCGTTATGTGGTTTCATCGTTTGTTATGTCATTTGGTCCTGCCGTTATGTGGTTTCATCGTTTGGTTATGTAATTTGGTCCTGCCGTTATGTGGTTTCATCGTTTGGTTATGTCATTTGGTCCTGCTATGAAGGACCTGGGGTGCCAGAGCACCCTCTTTCCAACAAGTTAACCATAGACTCAGAGGATATCATAACTGGTAATTTATTGCTACCCTCGTCATCATTCGGTAAAACTGTAAATACAAGAAAAATGTGGGAAAACTTATAAGTACATGTAGAATGACTTATACATAATAAATGGACAAGTTCGGCTTTATACACTCCGAAAATATGGGAGAAATACAAGAAATACAGGTGGCAGTTCACTGACATGAGAAAATGTGAGCAATCACGGATGAAGAGCAAATAGGAATAACACAGAATTCTGACCACTAAAAAACACCTTGTACAATAAAATGCTTACAGAACTGTTCTCCTTTACGATCAAGATGTCTTGGCTGAAAACTGGCTTGTACATGGACTGCTGTGATGGACGGATCCTCAACCTTAATGAAAACAATTAAGAACAATCCTTACTCTACTATACAAGTACATGTATGTTGTTTATACAGTGGTTCTGCAAGGAAGGAAAACATTACCAAATAAGGGCACAGCCTAAGCTCATGCATATTCATGAGGTAGAAACAAGATGGTGGAAGGAGTCCTTATAATACACACAATAGATCAATTAGAGTTGCTTTTCACAGTTAAACTACAGTATTGAGGCATATTCTTCTCATGGGACTAAACTTGGATACAAAACTAGGGCATGTAGACTTCCAGTAAACTTCAAGGCTAATTCTTATACAATAAAAAGCAGGCTTCTGTAGTTCATGTGTGGTCATACACTGTTGTGTAACTTCCCAAAAGGTCACGAAAGGTTCATAAGGTTCCTCTTAAAATACACTTTAAATAACTAGAATTATACAATTATATAATAATGATAGCAAACAATAACTCACCAGTAATGGTCTGGTATAAAAGGCAGTGTTGAGGAGGGGCTCAAAAGGGTGAATTCTCGGGAGAATGCTGGATCTTTCAGAGGAGATTTCTTAAGACAATGCTGTGGAATGCTAGGTCATAGCCTGTACCTGAGGTCATCAATAGAGGGCGTCCTAACAATAACTACTCAAAACAAAGAGCCTTAACTAACATGACACCTGCCGTTATGTGGTTTCATCGTTTGGTTATGTCATTTGGTCCTGCCGTTATGTGGTTTCATCGTTTGGTTATGTCATTTGGTCCTGCCGTTATGTGGTTTCAGCAGGACCAAATGACATAACGAAATGATGAAACCACAGTCATAATGGTGTGATAGAACGAGACATCAAATATAGAATGCAGACCGAAGGCAGTGATGGCGTTCCATATGTTTCTGTGTCCGCACTGCCCTGTGGTTTTCACTGGAATGCTCGGGTTTTAACTTTCAGCCACCCCGGAGTTGATTCCAGCTATAAGGTTAGAAACCCGAAAACAAGTGGCTAGGTACTGGGTATATATACACAGACCGAAGTCACTGACATACTGCGTTATTGACCCTATCATTATTCTTGTTGCAGTTTGTTACTGTTATACAAAGTTCGATGTGGGTTTTTTTCTTTCTTCAGGCGAGCCTGTAGTAGCGCGTATAGTCGTATACTACTGTAAGAGTGAAAGCCCCATATAACAGGTGTTCCCCCATAAACGACTCACTGGTACTCAATGTCTATTCTGCACACGTCATTCCCACTGCCCTCATTCCAAGCATGGAGGAAGAACTTCCTGGCTCAAGACATACCAGGGTCCCTCTGTCAATGCCCCTCAGGGTCAGGACTAGCTCATGCTTTCCCCACTAAACTGACCCTGCACCTTCTTCCCTGAAATGATGTCATGTAAGTTATGTCTTCATTATATAACATCATCCCCAAGAAAAGATCCCCCCCTCCTGTAAAAGGTATATAGTACGCCCATTTTCCCAGTTTTACGGAGGAGAAGATCAGGCCCGACCAGAGTCCAACCCGCATTTCTGACTCATACCCAGGCATAGCCAGAAGCTGTTCCAGCCCCATGACCTGTGGTGCAGTATATTTATAAGTGAGTTCAATTAGAAGTCTCCCAACTAAACTGAACTCAGCCGGTCTGCTTTGTCTATCTTCATCGTCAAAGAGTCTACCATCATTCTACTCTACCGACACAGAATCTGTCTGCTACACTACCTTGAAAATGCCGTTGGGGCATTAGAGTGGATCGTTGCATCCATCACTACTTACGCTCAATGTCATATTTGTCGACCCGTTCCAAATGCGCATCAATATTCATGGACATGCCAATATAGGGAGGGAGGCGAGTTTCCACGACAACGCCGTTGAGCAATGTAAGGCTGAGATTAGTCCAGGGCTTTGGTGAAATCGAGCCTGGATAATCCTTGTATTCTTACGGTATATTCCACACGGGTTTTAGGACTTTTAGCAGGAATTACCGGCATCTAAATTGACCCAGCCTGGTTCAAATTATGTATGAGTTAAACAAACAACAATTTTCAAACAAATAAAGGAAAAACTTGGAACTTTTGAGCAATTTTGTCATTTGGTAAATACAGAGGCCCATACGGGGAAGGATAGAGGGCAAAGGGCGCCGAGGAAGACCAGCAACCATCTCAGTGGTTTCCAAATTTCAATAAGTTGCTCAGCTGCACCCCATCTGGCAGCTGATAGGGAAGGTTGGCGTGATCTCATTCGTCCGTGCCACAGTAGCGCATGGTAAGACAAGATAGATGAGAGAGAGAGAGAGAGAGAGAGAGAGAGAGAGAGAGAGACGAGAGAGAGAGAGAGAAGAGAGAGAGAGAGAGAGAGAGAGAGAGAGAGAGAGAGAGAGAGAGAGAGAGCGAGAGGGAGAGAGAGGGAGAGCGAGAGCGAGAGAGCTACCTGAACCAAGGTGGTATTAGCCTAATCCCTTCTTACCTGAACCAACGTTGTGTAACTTCCAACCAACCTATATTTCTTTTGTGGCGTAACCGGGAAATAACAATCTTCCTTGCTCTTGCGTGTTGCGACCATGCAGGAAGTGCTTGGGGCCTCTTGCTGCGACAGAAACAAAAACACACCTTAAGATAGGCGCGTCATGGGAGCCTGTGCGCCTCAGCTCTCTCCCATCCGAGGCTGCGCCTACGAAACTCAAACCGAGGTTGGAACTGGAAATAGTCTGGTGCCGGTTTCCTGACTATGTGCTATGGCGTCTTGAGCAGACGGGCGGGGGCGAGAGGGCGGGGTGGGGGTGTGACGTAGATACATCGCACCGAAAACGCATGGATTCCCGCCGGGGGGGGGATCCAACGATTTTCACGAGAGCGGGTCGCCAGGTCAATAGCCTTTATAATATACTAAGATGCATGTGTGGAATCCTTTTCACACAACGTTTGTGTTTCTTGATTGCGTTCCATTTTTGTCCGCGCCGTACGTGCCTTGGCATAAGTACGTACGTCAGTCGACGTTCACAGGCCTCTTAGAATCAAACAGGTAATACTTTGTGATGTATCTTCGGATTTCTTGTGAGGGGGCGTCACTCCGAGCCACAGGAAAGTGTGGCATAGGAAAGGCGATAATGAGTGAAAACTCCATTTGGAGTGCGTCTCCGAGTCCCCCAGTTCCTGTCGGCTCCTTAGAATTCATCATGAATTAATCCCGGGGATCCGTTCCTGTCGACGGACTTTCTCCGTTTACTCGTGGATGGCATTTTTGCTTCATCGGAGGATGATGAAGTTGATTAATGGCGCTTGTCATTATAATAGATAGACGGGGGAAGGAGTGAGAGAGGGGGAGAGAGAGGGGGGAGAGAGAGGGGAGGGAGGGGGAGTGGAGAGGGGAGTGAGAGAGGTAGAGAGTGGGAAGACGGGGGAAGAGGGGGAAAGAGGGGGGAGGGGAGAGAGGGAGAGAGGAAGGGGGAGATAGGGGAGAGGGAAAGAGAAGGGGAGAGAGAGGGAAAGGGAGAGAGGAGAGAGAAGGAGAGGGAGAGAGGGGAATAATAGAAAGGAGGGTAGGGCGAGAGAAGGCGAGAGAGGAGAGCCACAAAACAGACAGACAGACAGACAGACAGACACGGGGAGACAGAGAAAGGAGGAGCCGAGAGACAAGAAGAGAGAGTGGGTGAGAGGGAGGGAGGTGGTGGGTGAGAGAGAGAAAGGGGGCGAGGAAGAAAAAGAAATAGAGACAGGCGGTGAGAGAAAAACATCTCACCGGGCTTAGGATCAGTGCTGCCACGCATCGTCGCACCTTTCAATTACAACATTTCCATTGAATGCACTGACTAAGAATCATACATATTCATACCCAATTACATTATACACGTGTATTTTAATGTCAGACGAAGGATGATTAAGACAGGCTGCCCTTTGGATCCTGCCGTCTAGCCTACACTTTGTGAAGGTGAAGGACTCCTACAAAAATGGCCAATCAGAAAAGCGGGACACCTCTCATAGAAACTGGTCGTGCACGTCCCTCACTCGACAGACAGTCGGTTTCAGAGACACTCGAAATTGTATTAACCCATATATTAACGAGAAGAGGGGTGTGATCCCAGGAGATTATATGGCAGCCGATGATGGAATCCCGTCTGCCTGCTGGCTCGCCTAAACCCCTGCAAAGGTAGTTGACCATTACCACACCCTATATAGTGCAGATGGATAGTTCATGTGCGTGGTACTGGTATACAGCGCGCCGGTACGTTGACCCACGTTCAAATCAGGCCTATTCAAAAGGTCTTTGCTTCTCGGGGTTGTTGGGGTTTTTTTTTAAGAAAGAAAAGTAACAGACACGAATACCGGTTGACATTGCGAACCCCGGGCTTATAGAGGGGAGAACAAAGTTTCTCATTTGTTCACTCTCTTCGATCATAATGAATGTGAATGTGTGCGGTGGTAGTGACCCCATACGTACTATGCCTCATATGAGAGAGAGGGGGATGAGAAAGTGAGAAGGGGGGGGGGTGAGAGAGACATGGAAACAAGAAAGAGTGAGACAGAGACGAATAGAGACGCAGAGAGACAGCCTGGGAGAGGCCTACATAAGAGGGAGGGGAGGGGGAGGGGGAGGGAGGGGAGTGGGAGGGGAGAGTGAGGGGAGAGAGAGAGGTGAGGGGAGAGGGACAGAGGCAGGGGTAGTGATTGGGAGAGGGACAGGGAGTGGAAGAGGGAGAGAAAGGGAGAGGAAGAGAAGAGGGGGAGAAAGAGGGAGAGGGACCGGAGCAGGGATAGTGATTGGAGGGGGGAGAGGGAGTGAGGGAGAGAAATATAGGGAGAGGAGGATGAGTGGTAAGAGGGAGAGGGAGACAGAGAAATCCCCGGTGTGTGGGCATACATTGGTGTTGCGTTTCGGGCGTTCGCGAACAACCAACTGACTTGCTTCTGAGGATGCGTGGGCCGATCTCCAACACATGCCCAGCCACAACGGAGGCACGGCATTGGTCGCGCCTCGCCCGCGGGGATGTATAACGGCCATAGCAGAGACTTAATATCAAGTTTAATTCACCACCGACGAAGTATTATAAGGCAGACTTGTTTAACCCCCTCCCCGGGCCCGACCCCTGCCGTGCCAGAGCCCAGATCATGCAAGGTGGAGTCGACGAAAAAATGTTTCTTTTCTGAAATCGGGAGAAAAAAGAAGAAGAAAAGAACCATACGGCCACAAACCAACCCCACGCATGCAATGGGGGCGATTCGTCTGAGGTGCTGCAGCTTAATCAGTCGCAAATTGCATCTAATTACTTCGCCGAAATGGTCGGCCGCTCCCTGGAGTCCACGACGCCTGCAGATGGCCGGTCCACCAGATAGGCCCACAATTACTCAGGGAGTGGAAGAGGGAGAGGGAGAGGGGGGGAGAGGGAGGGAGAGGGGGAGAGGGACAGGGAGAGGGACAGGGACAGGGAGAGGGACAGGGAGTGGAAGAGGGAGAGGGAGTGGGAGAGGGAGAGGGAGAGGGAGAGGGAGAGGGAGAGGGAGGGGGAGGGAGAGGGGGGAGGGACAGGGAGAGGGACAGGGACAGGGAGAGGGACAGGGAGTGGAAGAGGGAGAGGTAGAGGGGGGGGAGAGGTGGGAGAGGGAGAGGGAGAGGGAGAGGAGAGGAGAGGGAGAGGGAGAGGGAGAGGGAGAGGGAGAGGGAGT
The DNA here is from genome assembly GCA_949987565.1 of Luidia sarsii. Classification (NCBI taxonomy): domain Eukaryota; kingdom Metazoa; phylum Echinodermata; class Asteroidea; order Paxillosida; family Luidiidae; genus Luidia; species Luidia sarsii. Next base: position 16,522 of record CATLJK010000119.1, read on the forward strand.
GGAAGAGGGAGAGGGAGTGGAGAGGAAGAGGGACAGAGAGAGGGAGAGGGAGTGGGAGAGGGAGAGGGAGAAGGAGAGGGAGAGGGAGAGGGAGAGGGAGAAGGAGAGTGAGAGGGAGAGGAGATGGAGAGGGAGAGGAGAGGGAGAGGGAGAGGGAGACCATGGCACCTGCAGATGGCCGTCCACCAGATAGGCCCACAATTACTCCGGCGAAATGACTGCTCTAGGATTTCACTGGTGGCGGCACCATGACGATTGCAAGTATACTGTCTGCCGTGTATATGTACGTGTGTGCGCACGCTTGCAGTCGTGACCAATATTTATTTGTTTGCAATAACGACCTGGTTTCGACTCCCAAGTTGTTGTTGCTGTTGTTGTTGCAGGAGATAATATAACCTAACGCCACCTCGGGACTCTCGCGATACATGTACTGGCACATCTGGGGGATGATTTCACTCGATGGGTCGATGTGTTGGGCAACTTCTCTTGGGGGATATGTTGCGTCTCGTATGGGCCTAGGCTATATAGAGACGACTTCAGTTCACACGTTATTATCAGGAATCTGAATGAAAGGGGTGGAAAATCTTTGGATATCGGACGACACAATCCTTGCACTTCTCTCCCTCCCTCCTCTCTCCTCACTTCTCTCTCTCTCAACCCCCTCTCTCTCCCCCTATTTCTCTCTCTTTTCCCACCCGATCTCTCTCCACGTCCCTCTTTTCCATCTGCCTTTCTCTGTCTCTCCCCCTCTCCCCCTCTCTCTCCCTCCCCCTCTTTCTCTCTCTTTCTCTCCCTCTCTCTCTCTCGTTCTGTCTCTCTTTCTCTCTCTCCCCCTCTCTCTCTTTCTCTATCTCCCCCCTCTCTGTCGGTCTGTCTGTCTGTCTCTCTCCCTCTCCCTCCCCCTCTCTCTCTCTCTCTCTCTCTCTCTCTCTCTCTCTCTCTCTCTCTCTCTCTCTCTCTCCCCCTCTCCCTCCCCATCTCTCTCTCACACCATGCTCACACACTCTCTCTATTCCTGTAACTGTAAGGATTGACGTGGAACTGATTCTCTCACTGTTTCATTTAGTCGCTTTAAGGCAGAGGGGAAAGGGCGCAAAATTCCACCGCGATAATTGTGTTTAAATTCTATCCCTTCGATGTTTGTGCTGTCTGCGTGTGTTCGCTCAGATGTCAGGGGAAAAGGTGAGAGAGGGACGGGGAGAGAGGGCCGTGTTTTCCCTCAGACTTTGTGGCTGGCATCTCCCTCTCCTCTCCCTCCCCTCCCCCCTGAAAAAGATCGAGGCAGACAAAACAAAGCCCCGAGAACGAGCTGGAGATTGAGCCGGTTGATAGCCCCGCGCGTGCCCGTGAGCGATCCGGGTCGGCCCGGTGAAAGTCATGTATTAGCGGTCCCGTGGCTGCGAGACACTGCTGCACAACAACTCCAGACACACCACCCCCACCCAACGTCAACCACCAAACCAGAACTATCCACAATAATATATTAACACCATTCAAAATAGAGGTGCTTTTCCCAATCTTATGAATTAGACAGCCACGGACGAAAGATCAAAATATGATCTGTTGAATTCGGAACTGTACTTAAACAGTGGGACAGATGTATTAATAGATTTGTTGGGCAACCAAAGGACTGAAAGGTGGGCACATCTTTAAAAAAAAAAACACAATAATGGCAAAGAAAACTTGGACTGAAACAGGACTTGAACCCGCGACCTTTGCCTTGCGTACCAGCGCTCTTACCATCTGAGCTACCCATGCAGTCCTTATAATGATGGCGGTCTTACATTAGTCAACTATTTTATCTTTGCCAGGGTGGGGGCGCCAGTCAGAAGCAATTCAACCAATGATTGACTGCCGTATATCTCCAGGGATCACGTCCCCACTTTCCTTCAGATAGCAAACAACCACTTGTTTACTACTATGCGTACTTGTTTGTCATAAATTTGGAAGGTCTGACGAGGAAGTTTCCAAAGGCCTTTGTGAAAAGTCCCACTAGGATATCAGGCCATCCTTTCAGATTTGCATTTGGCTCATTCTATTGTCAGTAAGCAATTTGCAACATTTTTTACTTTTGGGAAAGTGGTTTGAGAAATGTCCTGCTAGGATGGAAACG
>CATLJK010000120.1:0-13332 GCA_949987565.1 Luidia sarsii
CATGGGTAATCCACCAGATCCGTAACAAAGCACATCTATATATGTACCATTCACTCGCACATCATACTCTTTAATAGCACTTCGTTTCTACGGGCCGCGTCTTTGGAATTCCATTGACGAACCCATTAAAAAACACTCATCTGTGGGTCGATTAAAAAAAAACGCTTATAAAAGAGCTCTGCTCTCCCAGTGTCTTGCGCAGTTTGTTTGTCTCATTATTGTTTCAGCAATAAGCGTTTCCAAATTTATGTACTATTTGTCTTTATCGTTTACTCGTTTGACTCGTTTTACTCTTACACTTTCGACCTGTCTGTCCGTGTGTCCGTCCGCTTGTCTTTGTCTTTGTTCCTGTTACGTAATAAGGCACTTGACTACAAGCCTCGGCTTCTGGAAGCCTTGCCTCCATGCTTATTTTCCCTTTGTCTTTAGTACAATTAATTCATTCTGATGTTTGTGAATATCTTTCCACTTAAAGCCCCTACACATCATTGGTAAGATCGAAAAACAGAAATGTTCACAGATTTACATGAAACTTTCACAGTATGAAGATGGTTATAGCAGAAACCTCTCACTTAAATTTTTCTGCCTAAAATGTTGTATTTTGGGATAAATGAGTAAAAGAAATACTTTACGTCTCACCGAGATCTAAAATATTTTTCGGAACAGTACGGCGTTGAATGCTGCATTTTCGCGAAACAAATAAAGCGGTTTTCACGATTTTCTCGAGACTCGGTTGGCGGATTGAGCTGAAATTTTCACAGGTGTGCTATTTCATGCATAATGTTGGATCAGACAACGTGTGGATGCTATTCTTTGACCTCGACCAATGTTGTGTATAGGGGCTTTAAGGCTTATACATGTATATGTTCAGCTTTTTCCATGAAGCATGAAAATAATTGTGAGTTTGAATCTAAAAATTTAATTGATTAAAAAAAAAACCGTTCTGCTTTAATCATGCTAGCATATTTCCCCATAACAAAAGGCTCTCACGGGAACTGGAATGTCAGGCATACTGAAACCGTCCAGATTTGTGTATACCTTGGCCATTCCGACCAGTCAGCCGTGCGCAGCGTGTACTTCTCTCAGTAGCTCTTGAACTCCCCATTTCGCGGCGTGCAAATCGATACATTGCAGAGGGCGAATGAATATCATGCATAAATCATGAATCACAAGAAACCAACGGGGTTGAACAAAAAAAGAAAAAGAAAAACCCGCCAAATCACCAGCCTGTCTGTCTAGCTGAAATATGCAATAATGTAATCTCTCTATATGTGACCCGGCACAGCGACATGAGGAATATCCCACCAAAGCACTTTTGATAAACAACCCCTAAAGTCAAAGTATCTTCTCAATTCGATTAAAAATCAATTTTATTTTATTTTTGTATTTTCGGAAAGTTTATGTATTGGAGGAAATTTTGATCCTGCCCTTTTGAATGGCCGCTTTCGAGGAGTTAGAATGGTGCTGCTATATTTTGTCCGGTGCCAAACGAACGAGCGAAGTCCCCTTGTAGTATTTACAACAAAGCTCACACGGAAATAATTTTGATATAATTTGAAAGCTAATGGTACACTCTTTTACATCATTAGAAAATCTCAAAATCTCAAAAGTGGGGGCTATTCCTCGTTATGAGGTGCCGGGTCACATATTCGATCCACTTCCCACGCTTGCTGCTGTTGTTGTTGCTAATGCTGCTGCTGTTGCTATTGCTGTCGCTATACTGTTGCATGCTCCTGCTATTGTTGTTGTTGCTGCTGCTGCTGTTGCTATTGCTGTCGCTATATACTGTTGCATGCTCCTGCAATTGTTGTTGTTGCTGCTGCTGCTGTCGCTATTGCTGTCGCTATATACTGTTGCATGCTCCTGCAATTGTTGTTGTTGCTAATGCTGCTGCTGTTGCTATTGCTGTCGCTATATACTGTTGCATGCTCCTGCAATTGTTGTTGTTGCTGCTGCTGCTGTTGCTATTGCTGTCGCTATATACTGTTGCATGCTCCTGCAATTGTTGTTGTTGCTAATGCTGCTGCTGTTGCTATTGCTGTCGCTATATACTGTTGCATGCTCCTGCTATTGTTGTTGTTGCTAATGCTGCTGATGTTGCTGCTGCTGCTGTTGTTGTCGCGGTTGTCGCTGTGGTGGTGGTTGTTGTTGTTTTCATTCGATTCGTCGGGGCCCCGAACGGAAATCCCGAATGAAATTCGGTGCGGAATCGGCCGAGTCGTCAGCTTGAAATGCGTTCAGTCACCACCTCTAAAGGATTCTACGCCATTAGGTATGGGATGCTGTGCCGTTACTCCCAATTAGCGATGGTCAAATGGAAGAATAACAAATTAGATTTGACCTCTATAGGCCAATCGAGAGCAGACATGGTATCTATTTAATTGGTTTCCTTTCATTTGCAGAGGGATTTCGAGTCGACTCCCCGTTCTCATTTTCATTTGCTTTTAGACGATTCCAGCCCCCCTCTTGTTCGTTATGATTCAGGGCACGATAAACCACCAGCGCCTGTGTCGAAACCCACGCTACAAAGCATACATTCACTGATTCAAAAAACGAATCAGTCCATAAACAGACATTCATATGTCTGTTTATTGGGCATTTATTATTACAGATGGGCTGACGTTTCGATCCTGTAGTGGGACCTTTCTCAACCAGAGAAAGGTCCTACAATACTGAGATCAAATAATTGTGAGGCCCTATTTGTTTGAGAATCCCATCTGGGTCATTGTTTAGTCAGCAAGCGGTCTGCAGCATTTTCGTCTATTAATCGAAATGTAAAACAATGTTGTTTTAACAATTAAAGCAAACAATTAGAAATGTGTGCTTCTGAATGAAGGCGGAGGTGTGATCCCTGGAAATGTACGGCAGTTAATGGTTGAATTGCTTCTGACTGGAGCCCCCACCCCGGCAAATACTAGTTGACTGTTTTGGGGAAGGTGCACCATCTAAGGGCTGGATAGCTCAGGTTGAAGAGCACGGGTAGATATACGTACGTAAAACCAGACGTGTCGGGTTCAAGTCCCGGTCCACTCAATGTTTTCTTTCAGGCATTTTTTTCGTTTTGTAAACGATGAAAATAAAAAGAGTCTGCCTTTGAGAAAGGTCCTGCTAGGATCGAGTCATCAAGCACTCTTCTTTTTAGGGGGGGGGGGGATAGAATGACATTTTGGCCATCCGAGTCAGGACGCAGTTTGCCACAGTTTCGTGAATAATTTATAGAAAGCATACAGATGAATGAGATTCCAAAACAAGGACGAGAACTAAAAGAGCAAAACCGCAGAGAAGGGGACCAATTTTATTGGGCTACTAAGCACAGACATTCACTGAGCCAAAAATGACATTTCGCTTAGCAAAAATCAGGTTACCAGCCAAAACCCAATGAGCTATGTATTACGCGTAACTGATTTCCAGCTTATTTTTGTCTGAGCATGAAAATTAGCCAAGCCAACTTTTCTGCTGAGCAGTTCCATGTTATTGGCCCCTTCGTGGTCTGGGAGTGAGGATTTACACGATATGGTACTTCTTTCTTTTTCCCCAATGGACCCTAACAACCACACAAAATGGGTGCGTAGATTTCTGGCCGTCAGGCGTAACAAATTAGGAACGGCGTGAACGAGGACGAGGGGGGAGCTGGGGGTTGATGTGGGTGTGACGAAATGATTGGAAATATGCGGGGATCCGGTATTGTCAGTAGACCGTATATAGATCAGCGATGGGTATTCTTTGAACTCAAATGCAATTAGGGCTAAGCGAAAAAAGAAAGAAAGAAAAGGTAAGGTGACGTTTTCTCTGTATAAGGGTTAGAGCTTGTTTTTGTTTTGTGGGTGTGGGTGGGCTTACGTAAGGTGGGTTGTGGGGTACTGGAACAATGGGTGGGTACTCAGAACAATGGGCCCGCTCCTTGTGGGGTACATTGTTGGTACCCCATAAGGTTTTCACGAAACTAGTTCTTTGGAATTAACTCAAAAAGGATGAATTTCCGAGGTATGTTTATCCGTGGCAAACAGAACTATATTATATAAGGGACGTTCGCTAGAGATTTCATCCTAGGAAAGTGATTCTGGTTCGAAAGGGAGCGATTTGAATTAGGCTTTTCTGGGAGTATTTTCTTAGTACACGAGAACAAAGGAAATACCCCACAAGTGTGTATGTGTGGAAGAGGGGCCTGTTAGCGGGCAAGGCAAGCACGGGTTCGTGGGGGCGACCGTGCGATCGGAGCGGGGATCGGTATAGAGCAGCGGGTTTCTGGCAGGCTTGCGAAATGTCACGAAACCTCCCAACCTACCCATTCTCCAACTCCCCCCCACCACAGTAGAACCGAAGCGAAAATATGGCTTGACTGGGTGATGAGAAGTCCGGTGCGTGCAGCGGATGGACTGACAAACGACAGAGAGTGAGTGAGATAAACACCGGGCAGGATTGGAAGGGTCCCGACGACTCGACTTCGCGTATAGCAATGATTTATCACGACACAATCCTCACGACCCAGCGACCCATGAATCACTTCGATTTCTTTTTATTCTGTGGGACGAGTGGAGGGGGGGGGGGGTGATTGGGGACCCCGAAATAAATTAATAAATAAACGGACCAATTTACTCGCAATGGTGACGGTTCGAACTGACTCTTCTCCCCCCCCCCCCCGCTCATGTGTGTTTGCGTGCATGTTCGGCTGAGCGCGTGTGACTGTGGCAGACCCTGCTTCCATCATAAACACGTTATGACGACGTCGACGAATAGGGGGTGGCGATGGAGGGGGGAAAATAACGGGGGGGGATGTTAATGCCATTGCCAAGAGCCAAAACTAAAGTATTCTGGAGTGATCTGCACTCGAAATCAATCGCAGTGCCATCGGCAATGAAGGAGAGAGAGAAAGAGAGAGAGAGGGAGAGAGAGAGAGAGAGAGAGAGAGAGAGAGAGAGAGAGAGAGAGAGAGAGAGAGAGAGAGAGAGAGAGAGAGAGATGGAGGGAGATAGAGAGAGAGGGAGATAGAGAGAGAGACAGAGATAGATAGATATATAGATATAGATAGAGATAGAGTGAGAGAGCGAGAGAGAGAGAGGAGAGAGAGAGAGGAGAGAGAGAGAGAGAGGAGAGAGAGAGAGGAGAGAGAGAGAGAGGAGAGAGAGAGAGGAGAGAGAGAGAGGAGGGAGGGGTAAGTCGGCATTGCTTGTTTTCCCCCTCCCTCCGCACTCGAGATTTAGTTTCATTCAAGCGGGTTTTTTTTTTAGCTGCCTTCAAAGAGATGTCTGAGTTGACAGCGATCTCTTTCTCCCCCTTCCCCCTCCACCCTTTCGCTCCTTTGTCCATCGACGTGGCCCGCTTAAAGCGTCGCTAATTGTGAATCAAAGAAAGAGAGAGAGAGGATGGAGAGAGAGTGGGAAATAGAGTAGAGAGAGCGAGATAGAGAGAGAGAGGGAGAGAGAGAGAGGAGAGAGAGAGACAGACAGACAAACAGACAAACAGACTTACAGACAGACAAACAGAGAAAGGAAACAGAAATAGAAGGAGAAAGAAGGAGAGGAAATAGGATTTGTTGTCGTCGGGTCGCGACGAGCCGACAAATATCGAGTTGAAAATGGGACGTCCGGGCCGAAGCGCCGACGCCGCACCTGCTGAACATTTCCCGAACAGGTTTTTCGCAGGAAGCTATAGGATCTCGTCAGTCCTACTTCCAGGGTGAGGAAAACAAAGGGGGAGGGGATGGCAGAACGGGGTCTGGTTCATTAAAATGAGGGAGAGAGAAAAAGAGAGAGAGAGAGAGAGCGAGAGGGAGAGAGAGAGGGGTGCAGAGAGGGGGAGAGAGGAGGGAGAGAGAGAGAGAGAGAGAGGTGGAGAGAGGGGAAAGAGAGGAGGGAGAAAGAAAGAGAAGGAGAGAGAGGTGAGAGAGAGATTGAGAGAGAGCAACAGAGATAGAGAGACATACCTAGGTGGAGAGAGATATTTAGGAACAGAGATAGAGAGACAGAGGTGGAGAGAGAGAGGCGAGAGAGAGAGAGAGAGAGAGAGGGAGGGGGGGGGAAAGAGAAAACCACAACAACAAAGCTTGTGCGAGACTGTGCCGGTACCGATGGCGAACTACGATTTATACAGAAAGAGTTTTGGGCAGGTCTTACCGTTCCGTCTCGGCTCATTTGGACCATGGTCTTTCTCGGAAACGGCGTCACTACCAGTGCGCGCGCTCGCTTGTGTGTGTGTGTGTGGGTGTGTGGATGGGGATGTGTGTGGGGGTGCGTTGTACGAAGGGACGAAACTCGTTTTGCGAGGAAGAGAAGAGAAAGAGAAGAGACACAGCCGAGTCCCGTTGTCTTGGGGGACAGAATGACAAAGATAATAAATTCCGAAGAGGTCTCCCCGGCCCTCCTCTGTCTGACGACTTCCGTCGTTGTGCGCGGGCGAGCACGGCCCAGTAAAGCGCGCTTGTCGCTGCGGTGCCACCGCGATACAAAACCCATCTGCTGGTGACGGCCAAACATAAATTACCCGGGCAAGCCGATATTAAAAGGCTTGGTCACGCCAAACTGACTTTCCCCCCTCTCTCTCTGCAATTTTGTTTTCGAGTTACATAAAGCGCACACACATACGGGGGCTCCTGCGTGTAATATGTCGCAAGGCAAGCGGCTCCATGTCTACCGCAGTCAGACAAACAGACCGCGATGACTTTTTTCCCCCTACCGTCTCTCCTCTCCTCCCCACCCTTGCCTCCACGGAAAAAAAAAAGCAGAAGAAGAAAAAGAACGAAATTAAGGTGAGTGTGATCTCGATCCCGAACGAAATAATAATAATAGTATAAAAAAAACAACACCGGAGAGGGTAATTTACGGCTTGCGTGGCACGCGAGGGACTGTTAGACACGGGGGTCTGGCAGAGCGTGGACCGTACTCGGCTACCGATGCCTCCTCGTTCTCCCCCTCCTTCTCTTCCTCCTCCTCTTTCTCACCGTGAAAGCCACCGCCGCTTTTGGGGGAGCCCTCGCCGTGATCAAAGCACCGTGATATTGCCGGGCAGCGAGGGGGCCAGGGCACGCAGCGCCCGGCCCGTGCAGGCGCGCTGACTGGGAGTCGAAAGTACGACCGGCTAGCTGTGCGGACCGGCTCACGTGGCGTTGTGTGATGGAGGAGTAAAATGGGGGGGGGGGGGCAGGGGAAAGGGTTATAGAGAAGGGAGAGAGCCTGCAACACGAGTTGACACAGGGACACGGCCACATTCTTTCTTCACTACTTGTTCACCTGGCACCCGGCCCGTTTTGTCTCTAAACAAAAAAAAGGCAGTTCGATATTGCTAAAACTGGATTTGCCTCGTTATGTACAACGGGGTGTGCTTTTTTGACACCGGATCGTTGGCCGGTATATTATTATTGCAACGCGCGCCAGCGCAGACGGAAGTTAAATTATGCAGGTCGAGTCTGCGGTGGTGCGGTCTAATTCGAAACATTAATGGCATGATTATAATTTCTGACGAGATGGGGAGTGTGGGGGGGGGGGTTGGGTATACAGGAGGGGAAGTTACTGCCGCCTGTATACAGTGCATGCAGGGCAAGGCGCACTTTGTCATCACGCCATGCATCAGGATCGGTTACCTCCCTGTAATTGGAACTTGTCTGTTCGGCGCACTGGTTTATCATTTTCTGAGTGAGAATTGATTGATTGTAGAGAGCGTGTTGATAGATAGTTGTGTTTGGGGGGGGGGTCGGTGGGCTGGTTTTGTATACACTACAGCCCGGCTCGGTCTATTTACCTGTCTTGGGCGGTTTCCGCTTAATTTTCATCCAGTTATACATGCCGGTCTCGCCGTTGCTCTGCGGGTCGGCGGGGGCCGTGGCCGCGGCGGCCGCGGTGGTCTGGCCGGCCCGGTCCGTGTCGCTGGCCAGCGGGCGGGACTCGGTGCCCTGCTCCAGGCGCGAGCCGGCCGCCGGCGTGGTGTTGAGGCTGGTGGCGCCCTCGCTGTAGTTGCCGTTGTAGTGGGCGGTCGGCGTGGAGGCCGGCCGGGAGTGGCGCTGCTGGAGGTGCGCGGGGTAGTCTCCGCCGCCGCCGCCGCCGCCGTCCCCGGCCCCGTTGCTGCCCGGCGTCTGGTAGTGGTGGCCCGTCTCCCCGCCACCGCCGCCACCGCCGCCACCGCCGCCACCGCCGTTGTAGGCGTACGGGGCCGCGCCGCCGTAGATGTAGTTCAGCGCGGCGCAGCCGGCCGGGTTCAGGTCGTGCAGCGACCGCGGCTGTCCGGCGTGCTCGGCCAGGTGAGTGAAGCAGGCCCCCGGCTGAGACTGGGCCGTGTGCGGCTCCAGACTGGCGTAGTGCTTGCCGTGGTGGTACAGGCCCGGCGAGAGGTTGCTGACATAGTCCAGGCCTCGCATGCTCGAGTACACGCCTCCGTGGTCGCCGTAGTCGGCGAAGGTCGGGCCCATTGCGGCTGCCGTCTTCTCCATGCTCGGTGGTGGATGTTTGTGTGTGTGTGTGTGTGTGTTAGAAATCAGCCGGTGCCTCCTCGTCTCTCTCTCTGTCTCTCTATCTCTCTCAGGCTGTCCCTCGTCTCTGCTCGTTCTCAACGCGCACGCACACGCACGCTAGACGCACGCAGGCACGCAACCACCTCCTCCGTGTGACCGTGTGGTCTCCCACGCACGCCACCCGGCCGCGGCAATGTCAAGTCAGTTCCGTGCGGTGTCCGAGGGGGTTCCCGTGGCTTGTGTTGTTATCCGCTTTGCATCCACTGCCCTGACTACGGGGGCCGGCTCGCAGCTGATGCCTGTAAACCCGGGAACTCGACGTGCACAGCCGGATCACGGGTTACAAAAAAAAAAAAAAAAAAGAGAAGAGAGGAGAGGAGAGGAAAATAAAAACCCACCCAAACTACACCAGCCAGTTGTGTGGCAAGTGTGTGGCCGGGCTTCGGTCCAATCAGCGACCGTCATCAACTGCCCTCCGCGCGTGAGCGCCCGCCAGTACAGAACCGCGTGTGTTTGTATATAAATGTGTGTATATAATAATGTGTGTGTGTCACGACAGGGGGGGGGTGCGGGCTTTCAGATTGCCGAATAATACAAATCTCCATTCATAAACTCAGCAACTACCATAAATGGACAGACGCTGGCATTAGCCTTTCAGAAACAAAACGAACAGCGGACAGATTTACGTCTATTACCATCAGTCAGGCCCGGTCACCAATTGCAATGTGTAGGAAATTCTTCGTATTTTTTTCTTTAAAAAAAAAGAAGGGTTAACGCCATTCTTCAGGTTAGAAATATACCTCGAGTTTCAGCTATTGTGGTCAGATATCTAGTTCGTGTATTTCCCCTCCGATGGCCAATACAAAGTCGATCGATCAGCCTTATAGGAAACATTCATCGTGGACAAATCCATGACGATCAATTCGCAATGTGTATAAATAAATACTTCAAAATGCTTTCATAAATGATTAGCTGTCGACACATGCCTCCTCTTCATCTTCCTCTTCGTCTTCGTCTTCGTCATCTTCTTGTTTCTTCTTATTCATATAAATATCATTTATTTCATTTACAATTATAATAATAACCATCATCATCATAATAATAAAATTTATAATTATAATAATAATCAATAATACTTGTAAAAACTTCAAATTGATTGAAATTAAATTTCCTACTGATGTAACTTAATTTTGGTGCGGGACCTTTGCCGGAGACAGCAGCTCGCTCTTGTGAGACATGGTGTAATACATCTGTGTTCAGCTAAAACCCCCAAACCTACTTTAATTTCAAACACAACTCTTTTACTTGTTTAAACGTGTACATTCCTGTTTATTCTGTTCATTGTCATATATATTCATTATGTATATTCATTGTTTATTTCCATGTAGGTTGATTCATGTCAAATGGATTGCAATAAAGTTTCCATTTCCATTTCCGTTTCCATTCTTCTTCGTCTTCGTCTTCTTCTTGTTTCTTCTGCTGCCGGGTCCAGTAAGTCTTTTAATTTTTAAAGGTTGACTGAAACTCGGCCATTTCCTTCCATGTAATCCCGGCTCTGGCTGTGACTCGTGTGTCGTGCTTGTCGACCCAAAGCTGACAGCGTTCGCCGCGGTCCATCCAATGGATGGAATCGGGGGGCTTCACTTTCACGCATCTGGTGACGGCTCAAATTGCCTTCCTCCGGTATAGATTATACCGCATCGCCGCCAAGCCGTTCACCCATTGTTGTCCGGACAAGGATGGACACTTCTCCCTTTCGTACGATACAGCTATAATAGGAAGTCTGTGTCTGCTCAGCCTCTGCGACCAGCCATAGCTCTACTGTGCCGTGGTTTGGGTGTTCGAGGTCCAAGTCGTTGAATGAGGGGGGGGGGGGAGGGGTGCATGCACGGGGCACTCGATCGTGGATGATGTGGTGGGCGGTCTGTTCCTCGGCTTCTTGTGGACAGGCTCCTGATGGACACTGAGACCCGAGTTTATAGCTGGAGCAAGGACCGTAACCGATACACGGATGGACGCATTTTGACAGAGAGATTTTGATAGTTAATCAGCATTCGTCCAAGATACTGGAAGAGGGGACGGTGACGGGACTGCTGACCTGCATGGTTTAATACGCTGCACAATCGTTGGGCGAAAACCAAATTGTTGGCAAAACCGTTTGGGCAAAGACTCTTTGCCTGCTTCAATGATTACACTGTAAAATCGAACTGCATCTCACGCACTTTTGCAATGGCACATATTTGTCCGAGAATCATGAACACTTGAGACACCTACTGCACTACATGCACACGAAATACTGTAGCTCAAGCACATGGGGCATTGCAGTCACTTGAGCAAAAAATCGGATGAGGTGCATGAAGTGCTTCATGTACAAGAACATCTCCCTATTTACTGTACCTCAAGCACATGGAGTAAAAGTGAGCATCACCTCATGCGCATGTATCGCGCACCATGTGCCTCAACATACTTCATCCACGTGCTTGTGAGCACCGTTTTTAAAGTGTAGTTTAGTGATCGATTCTGAGCAACACATTCCAAAGGTGGTGGCTTCATTGACCAATAATGTAACCATTTGCCAAAATGTTTTATATTAGATTAGATATTAGATGTTAGATTATATATTGTTGAATTTTTTGTTCACATTGTGGGAGGTGTGTTGCCTGTCCTATGAGCACCGTCTCTCCGTTTAAAGACCCTACACAACATTGGTCGAGGTCAAAGAATAGAATCCGTACGTTGTCTGATCCAACATATGCATGAAATAGCACACCTGTGAACATTTCAGCCCAATCCGCCAACCGAGTCTCGAGAAATTTGTGAAAACCGCTTCATTTGTTTCGCGAAAATGCAGCATTACTGTTCGGAAATAGTTTAGATCTTGGTGAGAGGTAAACGATTTCTTTTAGTCTTTTCTCCCAAAATACAACATTTTAGGCTGAAATATTTCAGTGCGAGGTTTCTACCATAACCATCTTCAAACTGTATAACTATAAGTTTAATGTAAATCTGTGAACATTTCGATCTTACCAGTGTTGTGTAGGGGCTTTAAGCATGTACTGGTATACGCATTAATTGTGTACAAGGCAGGGTATGCATAACTGCATGGTTTCCTTCAAAAGTCATGCAGTGTTGGAAATGCGGGATGGGGAGGGAATCAGAATAATTGAGAGGATCGTTCCCGTCTATACAAGCCGGTCAGAGGAGCTCGCCACCCGGTTTGGAAAACCCTCAAGGTTCGTAATTTCATTTCAGCTTAAAGGCCCTTAATATACAACATTGGAAAAGGTCAAAAGATTGCCACATTTTGTGTGTTAAACCATTAAACATTCTAAAAAAGCAATACTGCGAAGGTTTTAGCTCAATGGTAATCCGAGAAAGTAGAAAAATGCAAAAATAAAACGTCACGGTTTACGCAACGTTCGGTAGTGTCACTCTGCCTTTGAGAAAGGTCCTGCTAGGATCGAAACGTCAGGCCCACTAAATTTTAGATTTACTTTTTGGTAATTTTAGTCAGTAAGCAGTTTGCAACATTTTTGTATATCAACGTTCGGTAGTGTAAGAAACACTTTATTACCCGCGAGTAATAAACTATTTGTCGATGGTTGAGTGAAGATTTCTCGAAAGGTACAGCATCCCAGACCGTCAGATTTCAACATGAGGATTCTATCATGACCATCTACAGACTGTATAAATTAGGAGGAAATCTGTGGATGTTTTTTCGATCTTCCCAATGTTGCATTGGGCTGTTGATTATATCACTTAGAGAACTAACCAGTGTGGAAGAGTGCACGAGGTTTTGCATAGCAACAACCACCTCACCAGATGCTGATTGTTTTTTTTTCTTTTTTCGAAGCATGATACAAACCGGGGCCCGATTTCATAGACCTGCTTAAGGGTGGGAATCTGCTCAGCAAGAAATTTCTTCCCAGGTTGAAACGAGATTGCCGACCAAGCTTCGCTTGCTGTACATGACTTGTATTCCACAATTAGCTGGGCTATAAGTATGAGATACAAGTGGAATATTGGCTGGTAGCCTTATTCTATTGGGCAAGGTTTTTCACGCTTAAAGGTTCTCTGCAATAAATATCACAGTCAAGCTCATTGTCTGCTGTCATCTAAAAGGATCTGAAGTGGACACACATTATTGGCAAGCTTCTTTTTAATAGTGGAGTTAGAAATTGGTCATCTTGTCTTACCTTTAAAAATATCCATATAAACAAATGAGGGCGCTATTGTATGGTCATGTCAGGAACCCACAGTTTAACAATCCTTGCTCTATGGTTTAACGAACCATACGAAAAACACTAACTTTCAAACTTGAAATCAATCCCTCTGGATTAGGTTCGATGAAAAACTCCTTCACTAAATGATTATGATGCATACATTTTGGCAGTTAATCAACAGGTTTAGGGATAGGTCTGCGGGACGAACCAAACATTTTCACAAATGTACACAACCGGTTGGGTTTCTGTTGCACGATCCTGTGATGGCATCACAAATTTCGCTCATGAATATTGAAAGTCTCATTAGCATAAAAAAATGAAAACTTGCAAATACACCCCAGAACGACTGTGGAACAGTTTGATTGTTAGCAATATTACAAAACAGTTCTGTATCATGGATTGAGATGATAAAATGTTTATAGTATTGTTTCTCAAAGAAGGGTCCTGCTAGGATCGACACGTCATGCCCACTAAATTTTGAGATTTGCATTTTGGTAATTTTAGTCAGTAAGCAGTTTGCAACATTTTTTTTATATCACCTTAAGCCAATCCTCATTTGGTTCGAAAACTAACCAATTCGTATTGGTTCGGAGTTCGGACACTTACTAATATGTCTTGGTTAGAGTACTAGCCAATGTCTTGGTTTGAGTACTAACCAATATGTCTTGG
>CATLJK010000121.1:0-15977 GCA_949987565.1 Luidia sarsii
TCTGTGTTTGCTAGGGTGCGTGGTACCAGTCACAGGGGAATGCTGGCACTGAGACTAAGACCGTTTTTGAAATGAAGGCGTAGGCTCGGGCTTAGGCTTTGGTCATATTGATCTTATTCGTCATTAGATCACAGGCATTTTAAGACAAGTGTTTGGCCCCAGTTTCTTGGTGAATTCAATACTCTCTACTTATCAAGCCAACACATTTGGAAACAAACCACGACCTGGATTTTCAGGTTTTGTCAGACGGAGACGAAGCCCGAGCCGAGCCTACGCCTTCATTTTGAAAACGGCCTGAGTTACATGTACAGTGTACTGCCTGACTTGTTGGGTGTTTACTAAACGCGGCAATAGCATTTGATGAGTCTTCAGATGGTGGACTCTCAGTGTGGGAGAAAGAGAGAAAGAGAGAAAGAGAGAGAGAGAGAAAGAGAGAGAGAGAGAAAGAGAAAGAGAAAGAGAAAGAGAGAGAGAGAGAGAGAGAGAGAGAGAGAGAGAGAGAGAGAGAGAGAGAGAGAGAGAGAGAGAGAGAAAGAGAAAGAGACAGAGACAGAGACAGAGAAAGAGAAAGAGAAAGAGAAAGAGAAGAGAGAGAAAGAGAGAGAGAAAGAGAAAGAGAAAGAGAAAGAGAGAGAAAGAGAAAGAGAAAGAGAAAGAGAAAGAGAAAGATAGAAAGAGAGAGAGAAAGAGAAAGAGAAAGAGAAAGAGAAAGAGAGAGGTTGGTGCTGAGAAGAGCCAGTGTGTGTGTTGTACCTGTCATCACATCAGGAGATGTCTCCTGGATTCTGTACGTAGTACTTTGAAGAAGAAAAAAAGAGAGAGAGAGAGAGCTAATTTACAAAGATATTGCAAACTGCCAACTAACTTATATGACCAAACAGCAGATCTCAAAAATGTGAAGGGCCTTGCAGGTCCATTCTTGCTAATATCAAAATGTCAGGCCCACTGCATTATCGTGATTTCTTATTTTTTCTTAGGAATTTCCTGTGACACTACAGTATTTGTGCGGCAAATCTGTATGCGCAGTGTACAATGAAAGTGTACACTATTTGCCAAATAGTCCCATCCCCTCCCCATCTCACTTTTGTGTAGCCTTCTTGTCAGGATCTGATAGGCACTGCCAAAATTGGGTGGGGGATTTACAACCTGGGTACAGTGATGCGGAGATAGCTTTTAAAAAGGAAACCAGGTAATTAGTGCTCATTTAGCTTTTATTCTCCAGAATGAGTGAAAAAAAAAAGTCTTCAGCTTTTGGTCCATCGAGTTTTTCCCTCCTCCTCCACTCTTCTCTTAGCCTCTAAGGTTAAAAAGGCTAAAAACGTTCTCCCACCCACCCACCCTTGCTGCCATTTGCAGTGGAAGAATCAGCAGTCCTCAGGCCCTCTATTAGTCATAAGTCATGTCTTGCAAACGCCGATAAGAAATAGGTCGGGTTTATTGTCAATTGCATCCCAAGTACCTTTGGAGCAGATTCCCATCGGTCCCAGTAGTGCATGTACACCGGTGGTTACTGAATGCTGAGTGAAATGCGCGCCACACAGAATTGTGTGGTGATTACAATTGTTACGGTCGTCGTTGGTCCGTGTGTTTCACAGCAGTAACAGGACGTCATGCTTGAAGTAAATGGAAGAGTGACAAGAAGCGTGGTTACACAATGTCAAAGGTAGTCACTGCATTCAAAGGCCACTGTACTTTCAGCATGTTCATGACACTACCCGAGTTTTTCCACCCTTCACTGGCTCAGAATCACAGCCTTGCTTCTTAAAATTGGCCAACTGGCCAAGAACAAATGTCTGTGTCTTTAAAGAACAGACATTTCCCCAAATAAATCAGACATTTTGAGAAGAATCTTTACCTTTTATCCCTTGCAATGATACCCATCTGCCGGGGGGGGGGGGGGGACATGTTAACTTTGGCATCCTAAACCCTATCCCAAATCCTTTGGCTTTGAGAAAGGTCCTGCTAGGATGGAAACGTCAGGCCCTCCTTAAGATTTTGCATTTGAGTCGGTGAACAGCTTGTAACATTTTTTTGTCCATTACTCAGACAAAAAATTGTATGGAGCATAATGCAATCCATCATCCTGTGATCTCAATGCCCAGAGTGGAATAGACTGAGCTTTCATTCCTGCATCCCTCAATGGAAGAGCATTGCACTTTCCCTGCCATTCACTTTTCCTGCAGCAGAATCATAAAAAAAAAAACCTATCTTCCCTACAAGAACTTAATGGGAACAATTTGGCATTTGCAATGGACTCTTTTCCCAATTGTAATCATGCGTTTCCCCCCCCCCCCAACCGTCCCATCCCATCACTCAGGCCCCAGGCCCAGCCCCCCCCCCCTCCCCTCCCCTCCCACAAGCCAGGTATTAATGGCTGATTTACATGTATGTGGAGCAGGTAATGTTCTCTATGTGCTGGGTGTAATTCCCATTTGTGACCCGGCACAGCGACATGAGGAATATCCCACCAAAACACTTTTCGAGTAAACAACGCCTGAAGTCAAAGTATCTTCTCAATTCGATAAAAAAAAATCAATTTTTGTTTTTGGGGTATTTTCGGAAAGTTAATGTATTGGAGAATATTACGTCCAAAGGATTTTTCCGAAATCCGTCTCTACTTGTTGAAAAAACGATGATTTTCGGGGAGTGTTTGTGTACTGTTTTCATGAAAATGTTAAGTTCCTGCCTTTTTGAATGGCCGCTTTCGAGGAGTTAGAATGGTGCCGCTATATTGTGTCTGGTACCAAATGAACAAGCGAAGTCCCCTTGTAATATTTATAACAAAGTTCACATGGAAATAATTTTCATATCATTTGAAAGCTAACTCTTTCACATCGTTAGAAAATCTCAAAATCTCAAAAGTGGGGGTTATTCCTCTTTATGCTGTGCCGGGTCACATTTGGTCTTGGCAATTCTCCATTGTGTAATGCACATTGCTGTCTGGTCCACGCAAACACGGATTTCAAGTGGGCTCCTGTTCAGTCGTGCACAAAAAGCTGAAGAGTAATTATCTGCGTCGGGAGAAACCGTCTCCCCATATACATGTACGTGCGTATGGTCACATTGAGTGGACGCGCGCATTTGGTCCGGTGAGCACTGTCAGAGCGATGATTTCACCCGAGATTTTTCTAGATTTGACACGGTGGGTTCGCAATCGGGAGAGGTTGCCAGTGACGACTGCAAGGCCCTTTTCCAAAACCCACCTTAGGCTCAGGCGCCGGCTTCATCTCTTTTTCTTTCATCTTTTTTTCATCAAGTATAAGGAATGGACATGGGAAGGCCCTTGGCTTAGTTGTTTCATGTTACACTGCGTTTTTTTTTAGAAATAATCCAAAGCTTCAACTTCAACAAAGGACTCCAACCTGTGTTTCTAGCTTTTGGATAAACAGAGACGAAGCCGGAGCCGAAGCCTAAGCCGGGGTTTTGGAAAAGGGCCCAAGTGCATCAGAACCACACATAGGCCTATTCAAAACACAGCAAACTTAAGAAAGAAGAAGTGAGATTTATTGTGCATGGTGTCGCCTCAAACTATTCTTGACCCGCTACCTTCCCCTTTGATAGCCTGACAGGAAATCACATCTTCCATATCAGTGCGTCCTGCTAGACAGAGTCCTTGATCCCTTGCAGCAGCTGGCTTTGTACATATGTACAGTCTTGTGATGCACATGTGCATGTACACATGAGCATCCCGTGCCACCTCTGGATCTGCCAGCAGCTGGCTGCCTCTAAGAGCCCTCTCCAAGGACGCTCTCCGCTCACCTCTCAAGCTAGCTGCCTTTATTGTTTTAATGCATGTATCTAGTGATGATACTACCATACATGAAGCTAGTCCACACCTGCCATCGTGGTCCAATAGCCTCTCACAGCACACCACCCTCCTCCCCTGTGGAAGAACAGGTGCCCAGCTGTACACGATATACCTTCATTCCCTGGAACTACCTTGGCTTAAACACTCTTACCTGGAAATGCCTGGCTCGCAGTTGGACTCTCTAGGGACCTGTTAACACACTACCCAGTGGACTGGACCCGTCTCCCAATAGACAGCATTATATCTTCTCCTCCGGCTATGTTAGGTGCCCACTACTGACCATCTCCCAGCAGTTGTTCAATGGCACTCTCACAACAAAATTACACAGTGACTCCCTCTCCTCCCCAGCTGCCCTGCCACATGTACTTCCCCTCTAGGGATGCCAGTTATCCCTTCCCAGCCACCTCAGTAGACTGTTTGTAGTACCCTCTCTCAATACACCATTTCCTCCTCCTTCTCCTCGTCCTCTTCCTCCTCCTCCTCTTCCTCCTCCTCCCCTTTCGCTCCTCTTCCCCTTTCGCTTTCTCCTCTTCCTCTTCCTCTTCCTCCTCCTCCTCTTCCTCCTCCTCTTCCTCTTCCTCCTCTTCCTCCTCCTCCCCTTTCGCTCCTTTTCCCCTTTCGCTTTCTCCTCCTCCTCTTCCTCTTCCTCCTCCTCCTCTTCTTTCTCCTCCTCTTCCTCCTCCTCTTCCTCCTCCTCTTCCTCCTCCTCCTCTTCCTCCTCCTCCCCTTTCGCTCCTCCTTCCCTTTTGCTTTCTCCTCCTCTTCGTCTTCGTCCTCCTCCTCTCCCTCCTTCTGCAAAATTCGTGCAGAACTACACATGCCATAAACGTGACCTAACTCTCTCTTTGGTAGCATTCGCAAATGCAGCACCCTGCAAATAATTGCACTGTTTCCGATAAAAATGCACGAAGAACTGCAATTTGGAATGTGATTCAAATTGATTTCAAAAATTAAAAATAATTGAGTCTCTCTAATTCTGTCTATCTTCCTCTTTCTGCCCCTGTCTCTGAATCTTTTTATCTCCTTGTCTCTCTATCTGTCTCTCTCCCCCTGTCATTCTTTGACCCCTCTGTGTCTCTCTCTCTACAGCATATCTGTTTGTCACTCTGTCTCTGTCATGTCTGTATCTGTTTGTCTGTCTGCCTTCATATCCGTATGTCACTGCCTCTGTCTCCCTCTGTCTCTGACTGTCTCTCCTGTGACATCCATACCCATCTACAGCTGTTTTCCTTTCCCCTCCCTTGTGATGCAAATCATCCCACCTCTGTTGCTGCTGTTGTCTTGTTTGTGCTTTGCTTGGCTAAAACCATAAACACACCGGCCACCCTTCGCCATCCATCCTCTTCCCAGCGGCCGTCTTTCAGTCTCTCCTGCGAGCTTCAATGGCCAGCCGATCGTCCAGTCTCTTCAACTCACCGGCCAGGTCCGGGCCTTGTTATTCTTTCTTCCTTGAACCCTCTCCCTAACCCTAATCCTCCCTCCTTCCTCTCTCTCCCCCCCCCCCCCACCCACCGGCCTCGATCTCCCGAGGCCTGTTGATGAAATATCAAATGGCCGGCATTTCAACCTCAAGAATGAGCTTGCTTAATAAAGACACTGAATCCACAGCTTATGGATCTCCCTCTCCCTCCTCTCCACTTTGATGAGAGCTAAAGCCATCCCATCCTGCCTGCTGGAACTATATCTGTATAAGTGTGTGCATGTTTGGACCCCGGATCTGCTCAAGTCCACAATTCCGTCGGTCCCAGACCAGCTGTCGATTTCACCAAACCCATCGTAACTTACGATCAATCGCAAGACGATGAGCGATGCACAGAAACCATACGGTGTATCAGAACTTACGATGGGTTATCTATCGTAAGTTGAGTTACGATGGATCCTAAGGCTTTGTGAAATCCATCCCAGGGCCAACACAAACTGACCTTTGGTGGGCAACCGGAGCAACCGAGCAAGCACTGGCTAGCACCAGACAGGGATGTAGACAGGGACCTCTCTACCTCCATGCACCAGAGGAGCATGACAGAGGACCACCGGACCTACTTAAGATGACCTTGCAATGTAGAAAGACCACCTAAAAGATTTGAAATGATATATTTTACATCTGTACACCACCAGCGTGTAATGGACCCATGATCAGATCCCAGCCGCCATTTTTCGCCAAAGTCTGAACGTACACCGACCAAAAAAAAACCAAAACAACAATCCCCATACATGCCCTGCGCTTTTCTATCAAGAGGCTGCCTATCATTAGCGCACTTATGTGTCTCTTGATAGACATATCTGGTGCAGTGGTGCAGTAGTTAGATCCCCCCTGGGGGTAATGTGTGCTGCAGGTATGGGTAGACTCCCAACTGTAGTCAAGCATTCTTGACCTCATTGCATAGTTGCATACTGTAGTAAAGTCTAGTGGGAGAAGGGGGGAGGAAGTAATGAGACAGCTCCATGGGTGTACCAGTATCTCAACTGCTGCCTAGTCCTTAGACTCAGGGGCTAATTGCTAGTCAGCTGAGGCTGTTTAATTGCCAGGGGGCGAACTCTTGGGTCCCCGGGTCTGGTTTTGGGTTTTTTGGAGGGGTTTTTTGGGGGGAGTTTTCTGGGGAGGGCTTTTCTGCTGCTTCAGTCATACATTGTTCATGTACCTTAGCTCCATGCTTCGGTGTAGTGGAAAAGCATTTGAATTTTTAAATCATTAAGATTTTTGGTTTTCTTTTCCTTTCCCATTTCTTCTATCACACCTTTGGTCCCATCCCTCCCCCCCCCCTCTTTTTTTATTTTTTATTTTTTTATTATTTTTTTAGTGGAATTTGTTCGCAAGCACCTATACCATGTCTATTGGTTATGGTCAGCATTGGTCATGTCACCTGTCTATGGCATTCGGGAAGGGTTTTGTGTAGGCTGCATCAGCAGCTGGCAATGATGCCTGCGCGCACTGCATGAGCTGCATTCCAAAATACTGTTGGCAGGTTCAATCAGTCCACCAGAATGCCTCATTCAGCCTTGACCTCCAAACAGCCCCATAAGCTCACATACTCTGACAAATGAATACTGTTCACTGAATGCTGTTGGTATTGCTGTTGGTATATATTTATAGGGTTCACTGAATGTGCACAACGGTCTATTGGTTAATTGAATGCGCACTGTCTATGGGATTTTGTACTGAATGTGTACAAAGCCTATGGAATTGACCTTATTTTCATTCGCCTTTGAGAAAGGCCCTGCTAGGATCGAATCGTCAGGCCGTCTTTATTTTGTATTTACCATACATTTTGTGTTCAAAGTCTATGGGGGCTCACTGAATACCGCAGTGTATATTCATGAAGATAAATCGTTCGCTGGCTCACGGTGTCAGGTCACCAACATCGACATCGAGAGTCGACGAAAACTGCATCTTCACACCGTTTTGCACGATGAGGTCTTTCCTCTGATAAAGTACTAGACACAGAAATGTTTCCGTGCAGCCTGGAGATAATGGTAGCAACTTGACAGTGAAGAGGGAAGAATTGAAGAAAGCTTCAGCACCAGAACGAGTCCGCCCTCTCTGTAGGGTCAATGGCAAAGCCAATTGTCAACTGGTAGGGCTACACGCTTTCATTCACCTCAGCTCAGCACCTCTGGGGCGTACATGTATTTTGCCGTACTTAAAAGCCTGCAGTACCATGTGTACATATAATGCAGCCTTTCATTTCATTAGGAGACGTCAGTTTAGGGCGCATCTGTGGACCGACTGACCGTGCACGGCCCTCTTCCCCTCCGTCACCTCGTTTCCTGGAAAGTTCGGGGAGTGTGAGCAAGCCCTCCAGGCCAAGAGCGACAAGAGGGGTGTTGAGCATTTATATACAGCCCCCTGGGGTCCAGCCCTGTCTCCACTTTGTCCCACTGCCGCCTTTAAATTTATTTCCTGTCCTGACATGATCAGGTTTCTTTGTCTTCTCTGTTTGCCTTGTCCCCCTCCCTCTCATCACCTTCCTCCTCTTCCTTCTCTTCCTCCTCTTCCTCCTCTTCCTCCTCTTCCTTCTCTTCCTCATCTTCCTCCTCTTCCTCCTCTTCCACCTCTTCCTCCTCTTCCTCCTCTTCCTCCTCTTCCACCTCTTCCTCCTCTTCCTCCTCTTCCTTCTCTTCCTCATCTTCCTCCTCTTCCTTCTCCCTTCTTTTCTTCCTCTTCCTCCTCTTCCTTATCTTCTTCATCTTCCTCCCCTTCCTCCTCTTCCTCCTCTTCCTTCCCTTCTTCCTCTTCCTCCTCTGCCTCCTCTTCCTCCTCTTTCACCTCTTCACCACATTCTTCTTCCTCCCCTTTCTCTCCCCCTCCCCATTCTCTCGTTATTCCTCCTCATTCTCCCCCTTCCTCCTCTTCCTCCTCATCGACCCCTCCTCGCCTTCTCCCGTCTCCTCCTTTTCCTCTTCCTCCTCCACCATCTCATCCACTTCATCTTCTTCCCCCTCCTCCTCCTCCTCCCCCCTCCTCCTCATCCTCCTCCTCTACCTCCTCCTCTACCTCCTCTACCTCCTCATTGTCACCTCATGGTGACAGTTTGCATGTGCCAAGATTTCATCAGAAAAACATCAGCTCACAGTATCTTGCCCCCCAAAAAATTCCATGCTGGGACATTCATTTGGCAATCTTTCTGTCAAGCTGCCATCAGTCCTATTTCTACGTATTGATGAGTGTTATTGGAATTTCAGCCCAATATTGCCTGGCTGTCGTGAACACAGAAATTTGTCAATACACATATAACACACATTGTTTTTATTGCATGACTTGACATAGTTCATCTGAATTAAAGTTAATTGTAGGAGATTTGAGGAAAATGTATTGCAGGTACAGTAAGAAGAGAAAAGGCTTATATTTCCCTATTATACAGCACAAGACAAGTATGCTAGCTGTTGAGACCAAAGCCATCTTTGTTCGAGTTTAATAGGAGGACTTTCCTATTGAGTTTCCTTTTGAACCTGTCCGATGTTAAAATGCCCATTAGATCCACGTTAAGGTTATTCTCAGAGGGCAGTGCATCGCAATGTCCGTGTCAGACCCCTTTTTTTGGGAGGGGGGGGGGACTCAGACAGCCAGCCAAGGTTTTGCACGGAGCCAGCAGGGTATCTTCAGCTCACTCTGATTCCCACCAACAGCTGAGTCTGTTTGTGGCCATACGGTGCGTCCTGGGTTGATGTAACTCAATGCCCAGTGCCAATTCTCTCTTTTTTTTTAATATAAATTATTATACACTGTACAGTTTAACCTCCGATCAGCAGCTCTCTCTAATTACGAGTCATCTTTTTTGGGGGGGTGGAGGGAGATGTACTGTTTTTATTATCATTCCTGTACTGTCATACAAACTTGGGAGTATACCCTCTGCTAGGAGAGGGGCAGCTGTACAGAAATCGGTCTGGTAACCGGACTCGACTGTCCAAACGAAAATGAAACCCAATATAGGGAAACACTGGAGCTGAAAGACTTTGCAAAGGTTGGATTGGAGTCCTGGAGTAGAGGATGTCACCTGCTGTGGGGAAGGAGGAGGAGGGGGGGGGTATTCTGAACCAAACTGCAAGCATGTTAGAAGGGGGTGGGGTGGGATCAGGGAATGGGTTGAAGAAAAGAGAGGAAGGTTTACTTGTTAAAGGCTCAATACCACATTGGGAAGATCGGGAAACATTTATGTCCACAGATTTCCTTCTGTTTCACACAGTTTGTAGATGGTCTTGATAGAATCCTCCTGTTAAAATCTTACAGTCTGGGATGCTGTACTTTTTTGGGAAATCTTCACTCAAACACTGACATCATGAAAGATGAGGGCGCACTACCAGTTAGGGAATGGTGCAATGGGATTAGGCAAATATGCAACTTGTATGGTAATCTGGGCTAAAGGCTAAAGGCAGTAGACTGATTTGTACTTTGTCAGGTTGGCAATGTGAAATCCCGACGGCACTGAGCAATCCCAATCCCAGAAAACAAAGGGCCTTTGAGAAAGGTCCTGCTAGGATCGAAACGTCAGGCCCTCCAACTTTTGAGAAAAAGAAGAAAAAAAGAAACAAATTGAGGAAAATAAAAAATTTAAAAGAAGAATGCCTTTGATACCTCAGGACGGTCTGGGATTATTACTGTGTCCATTTACACGTTCAGCGCTTGACTCAGGGTCCCACTTCAATCATGGATTTGAAACCAGAAGAGATTCATCCGGAAAAATAAAAACAGAACGTCGGTGAATTTTAAACACAGTCCCAACAAAGACGGCGCTTCTCCCTCCCCTTTGATGAGGGAATCAATTATTCATGTGCCGCAGCAGCTGCACTAATGATGTCCACAAAGAGGTGCAAGACGGGAAATGTGCCCGCTAAAAATGTTTCGGATCGGCGGGGAGGGGGGGGGGAGCATTTCCCAGGGGCCCCCTCTGCTAATTCAGAGATCTCTGCTGAATTACACCACCCCTCAAAAAAGTCTGGGGGGGCTATCTGAATGCCTTTACCTTGGCTCCAAGTTGAGCTCGACCTGCTATCAGACATGTGTCAGTACCATCAAACTTTGCTACCGGTGATCGTATGCAAGAACTGATGCTTGAAAACCATTCTCCCTTCAATTGTTTCCCTCGGCTGTAGGAGGGTTTGCCGTCTTAGTGTCAGGGAGTCTCTTGCATTCTCCTCTTCATCTTTCATTTGTAATTGACGTGGAGACTTTCTTACACCCAGTGTCACTTTGAAAAAATCCTTGATTGATGGTATCAAGATGTAGGCCTATGTGATAGGCCTGTAGCTATTTGTTTTGTGCTTTGCATTCTGAATGGTACTGAAGTTGTTTTTGTTATCAGCATTTTTTGATAGCCACTTGGTTGTGATTGGGTTTTCATTTTGGCAATCCGACAGGGGCGATGTTGTCTCTCTTGTGAATGTATTTTGGTTTTTAACTTGTTTCAATATTAGTCAAACAACCACAAGGAGAACCAACTGGCAACTTTTGAACTAATTGAAAGATTGGCAAAACAGTTTAACTTTTGTTTCAATCTTCTATGATTTATACTTAAACTTATATTTATTTTATATATTTATTTCCCTCCCCCCCTTTGAAATAATAAATGAATGAATGAAAGGGATTGTTATTGCCTGTCAGTAAAGAGTGGCACCAATCTGAACACAGCCACATGAACAACAGTACACAGTCCAAACTGGCATCAAGACTATGCACCAGACTTTTCCTGCAATGAATGGGCTTTAGGCTGAGCCCCCATTGGCAGTGAAACTTGATGGCGTCACGTGTAACAGCTTGCGCGATGACATCACAATTTTGATCGGCAACTCAGGTTTTGAAGCGCTTGAAGACCGCTCCGAGCTTAGTAGTGGTTGAAAATCCAAATCAAGGATTGATCATCGTTGAGATTCATGCACCGTTCCCGGGACTCCCCGAGTCAGTCCGTTTCTGTCATTTGTGTCTCGTTTATCTGATGTGAAATTGAAATTGCCCTTTTTTTTTTTACAAGCAATGCAGTACAATCCCCCCCCCCCCCCCCCGACGAATTCTCCTTCTGGCCTGGAATTAGTATCGGGTTCATATGCGGCATTCGCAGCGATGAAATCTGTCAAAATTGCTCTTTGTCGGTCAGCTTATAGGACAGGCACACATGTCTCCCTCCCACACACTACTCCCAAATCGTGTGGCAATGCCCCCTATCCGTCAGACTCTATGCTTAACACGCACCGTGTTTGTTTTCCTATGAAGGAAGAGGGGTGTCAAAATAACATCGCTTGGAGATAGTTGTCATTGGTCCATTATCTGCCCGGTAATGAAGCATGATGCCCATCACAGTTTTACCTCAAATTCCTTCCTCTACTCTCTCCCTCCTTCGCTCCTTCTCTCCCTCTCTCTGTGCCTCCCCATGGAGATGTGATAGCCTGTGCTATCGAGTTCCATTCAGCTACCGCCTCCCTTCATCCCCCCAGTTGTCTGAAACGGATAAAGTCAGTAATTCGGGCGGAGAA
Source organism: Luidia sarsii (assembly GCA_949987565.1). NCBI lineage: Eukaryota > Metazoa > Echinodermata > Asteroidea > Paxillosida > Luidiidae > Luidia > Luidia sarsii. The sequence goes on from CATLJK010000121.1 coordinate 11,771, forward strand.
CTGATAGAACAAGTAGCCGGAAAAGCATCATGCAAGGGGGAAAAAACGAGGAAAAAAAAACCCCAAAACAGCCTCACTAAACCAATCTAGCAATCCTAAAAGCCCTGAGTGGTAGCCTGGCCAATGGATATTATCACTTGAGGAATGAACTCCTTCCTCACCGTCCACAATCGCACTCCCTACCCCAGGCTAGCCCCTGTTGCCGGGACTCTATATTGCCTGGACCTTCCGCTCCCTAAACCCTTGCTAGACTCTCTCCCCCATCCAACATCTAACGTACGTGTAGTTGCCGGCTCAGCTACCTGTAGACTATCACTTTGCATTGAGCACTGCAGGGATGGGAGAGTGTGAGAAGACAGATTCAGATTAATTTCCTGCAGTTTTACATGCGATTGGATACGGCACTCTGAAATGTATGGATGGGTGTCCTATCCTCGTCTGAGTATAGCTTTGTGAGTTGGGGCTGCTCCCCCCCCCCCAAGGGCATCCATTGCTGTCAAGTGATGAAAGCACTGCGTCTGCATGTGTCGCTAACTAGCCGTCTCAGGTCACCTTGGTCTTACCAACAAGAAACCCCTTGCAGTGGCATGATTATAATTATCCCGTGTATGTTACACCTTGGGAATCCTTCGGTATCCACTGGAAAGGTGTTTTTTTTTACGCAGTGGCTATTGTTGTTACGGCAGGTACCACTCAATTTCCATTTGTCTATGTTACAGCACTGCAACTGTGCAAGCGCGATGACTGGCCAGATCAAACCATGAAAGTAGTGCTTAGCCGTAACGCAATTTACATTTTTGACCTTTTAATACAGCTTCGTTTGGAACTCATTTTGTTGCCGATCTCAGAGTGCGAGAGCTTCTAATAATGCAGGGATTGTATATGTCGCCTTTTCCCATTCAGATAATGACAGGGATAGTGCTTCGAAACAAGCAAATTCTGTGTCTACATCCAGAGAATTTGCCATGTTTCTTGTGCCTGTACTGACCTTGAGGCGGGGCTGCCTGTGCATGTGGAGTTTAATACCCCATGCAACAAAATCTGGCATGTCATCAAGCTTGTGCAGTTGCAGTGGCAGTGCCGTAACAATAGAAAATGGAAATTGCGTTACAACTGCTGTAACAATAGCCACTGGCTTCTTTTTATATTGGAATCATGCACCCTTAAAAAAGGAAAAAATATGAAGCCTGGTTTTTATTGCCCTTTTGATTGTCAATTGTCTCTCCTAACTGTAAATATTGATTGACAATTTTCAAAGAAAAATTAAGAAGGTCTCCATCTAAGGGCTGGATAGTTCAGGTAGTAAAAGGGATGGTACATTATGCCAGAGGTATCACTTTCTAGTCTATTTTGTCCGATTATCTGTGGGGTTTTTCTTCTTCTATCGTTTCAAACAGTTCTTCCTTCCTTTCGTTTTTTTCAACTGCACACACAAATTTTCATAAAGTAAAATATCATAGATATGTCATGATGTTTGCGTCGAGGAGAATGTAATTCAATGAGGTCTGTGCCCTTGCTTGACGATCTGCCTGAAATATTTTTATCAGGCACCGGGCAAAGCACTGGGCATTCAGTGTTTATCATGTCAAGCTAGGGCCAAAACCTCATTGAAAAGTGAAATGTGACGATGAAGCTAGAAAGGTGCAAGGGTTGATTAAACTGAACGTTGAACAATATGTGACAGTGAAAAGGGGAAATGCATTTCGTCATTTTTGTGACTTGGAAATTTCCGCCCTTCAAGTCGCGATAACATACATGTACATTCTGAGTGGTGTAGTCACAGGCCAAAGGCACGGCCCTGAATTTTCATTCGTCTGTGGCACTGGGATTTCTCTCTCTTTTAGAGAGAGCGTTTGTTGCAGGATTTCAAAGGCCAGACTTTCAAACTGCAACACAGTTAGTCAGCCATCTCCTGGGGTTGATTTCACAAAGCCTTACGATGCATCGTGACTATCCTAAAGCCCCTACACAACATTGGTAAAATTGAAAAACAGAAATGTTCACAGATTTACACGAAACTTATACAGTTTGAAGATGGTTATAGTAGAAATCTGGCACTAAAATATTTCTGCCTAAAAAGTTGTACTTTGGGAGAAAAGAGTAAAATAAATCGTTTATGTCTCATTGAGATCTAAACTATTTTTACGTAACAGTACGGCGTTGAATGCTGCATTTTCGCGAAACAAATGAAACGGTTTTTCACGATTTTCTCGAGACTCGGTGTGCTATTTTATGTATATGTTGGATCAGACAACATATGCATGCTATTCTTTGACCTCGACCATTGTTGTGTAGGGACTTTAAAGTCATCCCAGTCCATATGGTTTCTGTGCATCGCTCATCATCTTGCGACTGTTCGTAAGTTATGATGAGTTTGACGAAATCAGCCACTGGTCAGTTTGACATTTTTCTTTCCTTGGTTTGTTTGAAAAATAACAAAATGGTCCTACATGTAACTACCCCATACATGCACATATGCACAAATAGTAGTCAAAACACTCTTCCAACACTATACCATGGTACAATGTACCATGACTACCTAATTCATCTCAGTTCATAAAGATGATAGATAATCTCTTCAAGGGTGAGAAACCCTAGTGTTTCCATCCTGGCAGCACCTTTTTTATTATTTTTTTTTAAATTTTAGATGTGAGCCTGTTCTGCCACTGTCCCGTTCAAAGTGCACCTCTTTGAGTCGTCTATAGCTCACCGGTCCTGGCACGTCTGCACTTGTGTCCGTCTGACTGAGCGCGTCTATTTGCTGTCGACCAAAAGCGTGACTAGTTAAAGAGAGAAGGGGAAAAAAGAAGAAGAAGAAGTTGAAGAAGAAAAAAAAACACGGTGTCCCATCTACCCTTTTCTGTCCGGGTTATGCACCCATTATGCAGTTGGGATGACGGTACTTGAAAGGAGCCGAAAGGGCTGTTCATTTCACATTCATATGGACATGTCATTGGGCAGAGTTGGGAGAGGAGGGAAGGGAGTGGGGGTTGGCGGTACTTATATAGTAGGGTTTTTTTTTCTTGGCAGGATTAAGGGCAAAGGTTAGGGAGTGGGGTGATGTTAAAAATAGTTTTTTGTTTTCCTGAGAGGGTTAATTTTTTTTTAATTTTTTGTTGTTGATATTCTTCTATTGGATGTTAAAGTGTCATTCGACCGCTGATCAATATTTATGTCAAGATTTCAGATGAATATCGGTTTAAGGATGGTCAACTAGACATATCTCAAGTCACTGCATGATGATTATAAGTACTGCAGAATTACCCCAACCTTTTAGAGGTCATGCTAGGATTGAAACATCAGGCCCTCTAACTTTTGAGATTCATGTATTGCGGGTCATTCAGTCAGTGAGTTGTTTGTACTTCACATTCTGTTTCACACATTGAATGTGTTGAATTTGAGTTTGTATGCATACATGTATGACTAATATAGTTTGGCGGTTGCCATGGACATGACTGTAACGGTATATGAAATAGATTTCTTATCAAATTGCCAGATTTAGAGACCAAAAAGCCAGAAATAGAGACGGGGAAAGAGTGAGAGGGCGACAGAGAGTAAGACAGAGAGATGGAGAGAGACAAAGAGAAATAGACAAAGGGAGACAGAAAGACAGAGACATTGAGACAGAGAGGGAGTGACAGAGGGACAGAGAGAGATTGAGAGCCAGAGAGAACCAGAAAGCCAGAGAGAACCAGAAAGGCAGAGAGAACCAGAGAGACAGGGAGAACCTGAGAGGTTGACAAACACAGACACATGGAGAGAGACAGAGAGACACAGAGAGAGTGACAACAACAGAGAGAGAGAGACATAGACAGACACAAAGACAGTGTCAAACACAGACACATGCAGAGAGACAGAGAGACAGAGAGAACCTGAGAGATTGACAAACACAGACACATGGAGAGAGACAGAGAGAGAGAGTGACAAAAACAGAGAGAGAGAGAGAGACAGAGACAGACACAAAGAGAGTGACAAACACAGACACATGGAGAGAGACAGAGAGACAGAGAGAGTGACAAAAACAGAGAGAGAGACATAGACAGACACAAAGAGAGTGGCAAACACAGACACATGCAGAGAGAGAGAGTCAGAGAGGGAGTGACAAAAACAGCGAGAGACAGAGACATTCACAAAAAGAGTGACAAACACAGACACACAGATAGAGACAGAGAGGTGAAGAGCAATTTAATTTGTAATGTTTTTGGGG
>CATLJK010000122.1:0-11200 GCA_949987565.1 Luidia sarsii
GGGGTGCCGAACACTAAATCGAGCTCCCATTGAACACTGTACAAAAACACCCACTTTCAAAGCCAATTATCCCACACCCAAAGGTTTCTCAGTTCTTGTAGCTATACTGAAAATTGTAGTTTGGACTTTCATCTCTCAGATTCTTTTCAATTTTAGTGCCATTAGCCGATTATATTGTTTTGCTAATTACCCCAAGAAAAAAAAACACCCCCAAAATGTGTTGCCGTCCAAGCCGAATTTCTGCAAAAATAGGTCAACATTTAAAGCCGAATATGGTCCTAAAGATAAACCAAATTTAAGAGTGAACCCCAGGTTGTTTTAAGATTCACTTATTCTACCTAGTATTAATTAATTAGCCTCCAAAGACCCCTTATTAAAAAAAACCCAAAGGTTTATCTGGCACGCTTTACGTACATTGGTCTTCAAGTACATTGGTCACTGTGCGCTAACACATACCCAACCCAACAAAATCCAACATTTTGGGCAGAAATAAGGAACCCATTGGTACCCCGACCTCACAGAATCCAACAGTCTGCACGTGTTGGGTTTTGTTAGGTTGGGTACAGATGTGTATCATGCATTGTTGCATGAATACAGGGGGTTTGTCCCCAACCCAACAAAATGCCACAATGTGTCTGCTATGGCATGTTCTGGTCAGGTGTTGGAGTGTGTAGCAGTGCACTACATTGCTTCTGTGGGTGAGTTTACTTTTATACCCACGAGCTCTTGGTCATTTTCTGGTCAGGTGTGGGAGTGAGTGGGAGTGTACTGACCATTGGTACCTAGTCCAACAAACTCCAACAGTGTCTCCCTGGGCCATTGGTACCTAATCCCACAAACTCCAACAGTGTCTCCCCTGGGCCATTGGTACCCAATCCAACAAACTCCAACAGTGTCTCCCTGGGCCATTGGTACCTAATCCAACAAACTCCAACAGTGTCTCCCTGGGCCATTGGTACCTAACCCAACAAACTGCAACAGTGTCTCCCTGGGCCATTGGTACCTAACCCAACAAACTGCAACAGTGTCTCCCTGGGCCATTGGTACCTAATCCAACAAACTCCAACAGTGTCTCCCTGGGCCATTGGTACCTAATCCAACAAACTCCAACAGTGTCTCCCTGGGCCATTGGTACCTAATCCAACAAACTCCAACAGTGTCTCCCTGGGCCATTGGTACCTAATCCAACAAACTCCAACAGTGTCTCCCTGGGCCATTGGTACCTAATCCAACAAACTCCAACAGTGTCTCCCTAGGTCATTAATTGGTACCCAATACAACAAACTCCAACAGTGTCTCTCTGGGCCATTGGTACCTAACCCAACAAACTCCAACAAAATTCAGCATCAGTATGCTATCCTTGGGGTACCTAATCCAAAAAATTCCAACAAATCCTGGCGTTTGATTTTTGTGAGGTTGGGGAACGTTAGGGTGGAATGTTTGCGGTGAGTTGTGGAGGTTTTACACGGGGGAAGGACCGAGTGGAAGGTTTGCGGTGACACCACGTAACGCATCTCTTTTGAGACAGAGTGTTCAGCTCTGGACAGACCCGACGTTTCGGACAGTGTGCACTCTGCCCGTTGTCAGGAGGCTGAACGACAGAGCAGCACAACAGTATTATAACAGCGTGGTCGCACACAATGTCAACGGATCTACGAGAAGGTAAGCGGGCCAATCTAATAAATAACGAAGGGTTTGTACCGTCAGGAAATTGCTTCATCGAATATGAATGCACGCGTGCATGTGCTCATATCTGCTCGTCTGTAACGTGAGAGGATCGTGGATCCCGAATGCTTGCGCACGTCAGGTCGTAATGCCAATCTGTGTAATTTGATCCCCGCTGGTTAGGAGACTACGTCTCGGGAAATGGCCAGGGCAGGGCTACATGTAATTCGAATCCGATACGTCGACTGCGTGCGCTCTGCCTGCCTCGTATTCGTGGAAAAGGTTAGTCTCCGTTCAAGACTGCCGGTGAGGCAGATGTATAGGCAGAGGCAGAGGCAGGGACAGGGGCAGACGCAGAGAGAGAGGCAGAGGCAGAGGCAGAGGCAGAGGCAGAGGCAGAGGCAGAGGCAGAGGCAGAGGCAGAGTCAGAGGCAGAGGCAGAGGCAGAGGCAGAGGCAGAGGCAGAGGCAGAGGCAGAGGCAGAGGCAGAGGCAGAGGCAGAGGCAGAGGCAGAGGCAGAGGCAGAGGCAGAGGCAGAGGCAGAGGCAGAGGCAGAGGCAGAGGCAGAGGCAGAGGCAGAGGCAGAGGCAGAGGCAGAGGCAGAGGCAGAGGCAGAGGCAGAGAGAGGCCTGAACCACAGGCGATAGCTACAGACCGCTATGCGTATCTTCCCGAAAGAGGATACAAAGCCCGCACCCATACCCGCCCATTCACTGTCGGGACGGCCGTCGATCGCACGGTTACTGCATTATCGTACGGGCGCCCTCTGTGGGCCACAATAGAACAACCGGAAGGCCTAGGCAGCCACCTCACGCGTCTGTGAATCAAATTCTGACGCGCTGCGAGGCATTGCTAAAACCCTCCATAGATAAATCAATAAGAAAAACAACATTCTCGAGTACAGCCAAAAAAAAAAAAAGTAAAATCGGCCAGAAAATGTGATCGTTTTTTTTTTGAGCGGCGTGACTCCTGCGTGATGGGTTCGAACAGCGACACGGCGAGACCAGATTATTTTTCAGAATCACAGATTTCGATTGAAGTCCAACAACACAAAAGGAAGGTTTCTTTCGAAAGTATGAAGCACCCGCTGCATCGAGTTTTGAGCGGCAGCATTGGGGAGGGATGCAGTGCCGTTTTGCGAGCGAACCGTGTCGAGCCTATAAGGCGACCCTTCGCCGGCACAACGTCGTTTTCAGCGGTTGGAGAGCGGGACCAAAAATACCGAGTCAGAGCAAGAGTCAAATCTGTCGTTTCACGTGTAGCAAAAATTTGTTGTTCGTATTCGTTCGAATGGCGGATTGATTTGCCCCTTGATACTCGAAGACTCTTTGCCTAATCCCGTATGGTGCCGAGCTATCTCCGATCGCTGCTTATAAGATTAACGGGCTCCGAGCGATGATAGAGGAAGAGTGAGGGTAAATGTATATAACTTCTTTTTATTTGGAAGGGGGGGGGGCGGGTTTAATCATTTAGGATTCAAGGAATCAATCTTTCATTCGTTCGCCATGCCGTTCATCACCCGAGTATCGTTCAGTGTTCCCGTATCGCTTTTTTCTATCGCCATTCACTTTGATCTCACTCTGGGTCACGGAAGGCCACCTTTTTTTGTTCGCAGTGGCTGTTGTTACGGCAGTCGTCTGTGTGGTTCCCTGACTTGATTGTATCTCGTCACCATTGCAGGCTGGTTGAACCAGTCTATTAGCTGATAGTCTGGTTCCGAGAGCTTAACATCCTGACAAATACTGTGAAGTCAGGGAACCACACGGACGACTGCCGTAACAACAGCCACTGCGGTTTTTTTTTATCAAACTTAAAGGCCCTATGCAACATTGGTCAAGGTAAACAGATTGCCACAGTTTGTGCGTTAAACCATTAAACATGCCAAAAAAGAAATCCTGCGAATGTTTTTAGCTCAATATTAGTAATCATGAGACAGTAAAAAAAATGCCCCCCCCCCCCAAAAAAAAAAACCGTCACGGTTTTCGCACCGGCCTGTAGTGTAAGAAATAGTTTATTACTCGCGAGTGATAAACTATCTGTCGATGTTTGAGTGAAGATTTCTCGAGAAGTACAGCATCCCAGACCGTGTATACGATTTCAACATGAGGAATTTCACCATGACTATCTTACAAACTGTGTAAAATTAGAAGGGAATCTACTTTCCGATCTTCCCAATGTTGTATTGGTCTTTTAAGTCCTTCCATCGACCCGAGAGATTCGGTACCCTCGGAAGAGGATCCACTCATGATTCGTTCTCGAATAAAAGGGCAAGCATATCCATTTCACCGTCACCACCAAATTGCTGATAGTTACAACAACCACCCCCCCCAAAAAAAAAAAAAAAGAAGAAGAAGAACGAAGCCCTTGCACGAGGAAAATTACCCTCCAGTGGATTTTGGCAAGAATAATTTGATCTTTACTTTGCTTCCCCCAAAACCCGATCCGATTTCATTTTGATCAGACACAAGCAGGTACTAATGCATTGTTTTCAGCGGTTGGGTACGGTAGCGGGACAAAATCCCGAGCCAGAGCAAGAGTCAAATTTGTCGTTTCTGAAATAAAAAAATCCAAGGAGATGCAAACAAAACTGCAAAAAGATTTGATCTTTACTTTGCCTCCAACCCCCCCCCACCCCGATCCGATTTCGTTTTGTTCAGACACAAGAAGGCACCAAGGCACTAAGCAGGAAATAAATAAATAAATAAATAAATAAAAGGCAAGGTCTGAAATCCGAAATAAAGTTCTCGGTTTTTTCTTTCTTCGTACATTTCTTTACTGGTTACTTGCCAGTCAGTTCTGTAATCCAGTTACCCCGGCGATCAGAGAGAAAAAAAAATTAAAGCTCAATTTTCTCGCCGATGACGACGTTCAGACGGAAAGATTTAAGAGGAGATTACAATTTCTCCTGCTATAGTGTCGTCGGAGGAAAAAGATTGTGATGCATTTCCCCCCTTTCCCTTGATCTGTATTCTGCACCACCTTTAAGGACGTCATCGCAAGGAGGCATTGCCACAACCGAAGCTAATTCTATTTAGACGTGATGATTTCCACTTGGTCAATCGTTGCAATCCTGGCAACTGTCCCCCCCCCCTCTCTCTCTCTCTCCCTCTCTCTCTCTCTCTCTCACTCTCTCTCTCTCTCTCTCTCTGCCTTTGTGTCCCCGCCTTCACACATCTCTGTCTTTCGCTTTTCACCTCTGTTGTCGCTCTCTCTCTCCCCCTCTCACTCTCTTGCCCATTTTCTCCCCCTCTCTTTCCCATTTTCTCCCCCTCTCTTTCTCTACACACTCTCCCCGTTTCTGTTTGCTCTCTCTCTCCCACTCCTCTCCCTCAACCTCTCTTCTCTCTCGTTCTCTATCTCTCTCCCTCCCTCTCCAACTCCCTCATGTTGTCTCTCTTTCTCTCTCTCTCCCTCTCTCCCCTCTCCCCCTCCCCTCCTCTTCCCCCTCCCTCTCTATCCACCCATCTCGCCCTTCCTCTCTCTCCTTCTCTCTCCTCCCTCTCTCTCCCCTTCCTCTCCACCTCTCCCTCATCCTCCCCTCTACCTCCACCTCTCCCTCACTCCTTCTCTTCCCCTTCTCTCCTCTCCCCCTCTCCCCACCTCCCCCTTCTCGCTCTCCCTATTCCTCTCCCTATTCTCTCTCTCCTTCTCTCTCCTCCCTCTCTCTCCCCTCTCTCTCTCCCCTCTCCCTCATCCTCCCCTCTACCTCCGCCTCTCCCTCACTCCTTCTCTTCCCCTTCTCTCCTCTCCCCCTCTCCCCACCTCCCCCTTCTTGCTCTCCCTATTCCCCCCCTCTCCATCCACCTCTCTCTCAAGCCTCCTCCCCTCTTTCCTTCTCTCCTCTCCCCCTCTCCCCACCTCCACCTTCTTGCTCTCCCTATTCCTCCCCCTCTCCATCCACCTCTCTCTCAAGCCTCCTCCCCTTTTCTTCTCTCCTCTCCCCTTCCCTCGCCGATGATTGACTTAAGGGTTACGCATCGCCGATCCCATCGGCATAAAGCAATGCAACGGGCCCACTGGTAATTTAGACAAGTTCCAGCCAATTGAGTCCTCCCCCCCCCTCCTCAACATCTTCCCTCGCCCCTTCTCCTTCCCTTCTCCCTTCTCCCTTCTCTCTTCTCTCTTCTCTCTTCTCTCGCCCAGCGTTCACGAACACTACCCCGCTAATGGACTGCCATTAATAAAATGCACGCCCCGCGACCCTCGTATTAAAAGAGCGCAGTGCGAGTGACGTCATCAGTTCATGCCTGTCCGGAACGCTGCCCGGCTATTCCAACACCCCCCCCCTCCCTCACTCCCATCGTCGCTTTCAAATTCAAATCACATTAGCGTTATAATTGCATCCGTGCACTAGCCGGCTCCTGTCAAGTTCCGATCCGATTGACGGGAATAACGACGTCACCTCCCTCGTGCCTGGAATCATTTTTTGTTCTTCAAATGCGAGCCTGACAAAAAAATGGCCGTTTCTGTCGGGACACCAATGGATCCGTAAACAGACTCGCGCGGTCTGTTGGACAGCGCCCCGCGTTGAGCCGAAAAGGCAGAGGCAGAGGTAGAGGCAGAGGCAGAGGCAGAGGCAGAGGCAGAGGTAGAGGCAGAGGCAGAGGCAGAGGCAGAGGCAGAGGCAGAGGCAGAGGCAGAGGCAGAGGCAGAGGCAGAGGCAGAGGTAGAGGCAGAAGCAGAGGCAGAGGCAGAGGCAGAGGCAGAGGCAGAGGCAGAGGCAGAGGCAGAGGTAGAGGCAGAGGCAGAGGCAGAGGCAGAGGCAGAGGCAGAGGCAGAGGCAGAGGCAGAGGTAGAGGCAGAAGCAGAAGCAGAGGCAGAGGCAGAGGCAGAGGCAGAGGCAGAGGCAGAGGCAGAGGCAGAGGCAGAGGCAGAGGCAGAGGCAGAGGCAGAGGCAGAGGCAGAGGCAGAGGCAGAGGCAGAGGCAGAGGCAGAGGCAGAGGCAGAGGCAGAGGCAGAGGCAGAGGCAGAGGCAGAGGCAGAGGCAGAGGCAGAGGCAGAGGCAGAGGCAGAGGCAGAGGCAGAGGCAGAGGCAGAGGCAGAGGCAGAGGCAGAGGCAGAGGCAGAGGCAGAGGCAGAGGCAGAGGCAGAGGCAGAGGCAGAGGCAGAGGCAGAGGCAGAGGCAGAGGCAGAGGCAGAGGCAGAGGCAGAGGCAGAGGCAGAGGCAGAGACAGAGGCAGAGGCAGAGGCAGTGGCAGAGGCAGAGGCAGAGGCAGAGGCAGAGGCAGAGGCAGAGGCAGAGGCAGAGGCAGAGGCAGAGGCAGAGGCAGAGGCAGAGGCAGAGGCAGAGACAGAGGCAGAGGCAGAGGCGTTGAGCAAACGACAGTGACGAAATACATATCTAGCGCAGTCAGCTTCAAGTGGAAACGATGGTGTGATACACTCAAGTGGGTGGTCCTAATTGCATCGATGGAGATAAAGCTTCCCGGTTAGCCGGTTCCAATTTCATGGAATCCGTTACGGTTAGCCCAACAATTCTTCGCTTACCGTAGCAGCTATTCTTTGCTCATGGTTCGCGGATTTCACGCGCCGACATCGTCTTGCGTTTGATCGTAAGTTAGGATGATTTCAATGAAATCGAACGTACTATAGGTCCTCTGCTAAGGCCGTGTCCGAAACTGGCTTCCAGAGCTACGGCTATATAGGGCTATTGTCTTCGCATCTCCGTGAAATCGGTGAATGAGAAGCGTTGCAACGCGTTGGTGTTTTCGGAGCATGAGATGACAAAACTTTTCGTCCAAAAAAACCCAAACAAACCCAACTTATTATGCCCGATCACTGAGGCTGCGTTTCTTGAAGGGGCACCTTTCTGTATATACATTGTCAAGGCTTCCTCCGTCTACGGAAATGATGACGTGTGTGCATCGCGGCCAAGGCGACCGCGAGTACACTGGCGTTTGTTCAAGCTGTCGGGACGACTCGCTGTTTATAGGGAAAGCAAGGGACTGTCGCGCCGTCGAGAGGCGCCGAGAATGATTGGCCTCTGACCCGACTTGAAGAGAGACAGAGAGACAGCGATAGAGAGAGAGATAGAGACGAAGAGAGAGAAAAGGAGAGAGAGGGAGAAAGAGGTGGGCAGAGAGGGGGAGAGAGAGGGAGAGGAGAGAGGGGAGGAGGTGGGGAGAGAATGGGAGAGACATGGAAGAGATATGAGGAGAGAGGGGTGAAAGAGGTGGTAAGAGAGGGGAGAGAGAGGGGAGAGAGAGAGGGTGAGAGAGGGGAGGTGGAGCGAGAATGGGAGAGGGAAGAGATGAGGAGAGAGGGGGAAAGAGGTGGACAGAGAGGGGAGAGAGAGGGGAGAGAGGGGGAGAGGTGAACAGAGAATGGGAGAGAGAAGGGAGAGAGAAGTGAGAGATATGAGGAGAGGGGGAAGAAGTGGACAGAGAGAGGAGAGAGGGGGGGGGGCAAGGTGGAGAGAGAATGGGAGAGAAAGTGGAGAGAGATGAGGAGAGAGCAACATCATGAGAGTGGAAAAGGGAGAACAGAGAGAGAAAGAGAGGGGAAAGGTAGAGACAGAATGAGAGAGAGGGAGTGTGGCGGAGAGAGGTGGGATAGAGAGAACGATATACGGGGAGAGAAAATATATGACATAGAGGAAGAGCGAAAGAGAGAGAGAGAATGGGTGAGAGAGGTACAGATATAATGAGAGAGGGAGAGAGAGAGAGGGAGCGAGTGCGATGGAGAGAGAGGTGGAGAAAGAGATAAGGGGAGAGAAAACGTGTGACAGAGAGGAAGAGAGCAAGAGAGAGAGACAGAGAGAGAGAGACAGAGACAGAGACAGAGACAGAGACAGAGACAGAGAAAAGGAGAGAGAGGAAGAGAGGAGACGAATTAGAGAGATGGAAGAGAGAGAGAGGGGAGTGGGGAGTGGAGGAGAGAGAAGGGAGAAAGTTGCCGACAATCATTCAAGTTCAGATTCAGAGAAGCCTGCGCAAGCCCATCGCGGTCGCAGCGGGTCATCGACGCGACATTTTGTCAGCGTGTCCACGCAGATAGACCCACGCAGCGCAAACGAGACAGCAGCTGCAGCTCTTAGAGGCTCTTCTTCCCTGTCTTCTCTTCTCTTCTACGGGGGAGCTTGCCTTCCATCCGGACGGGGCGCCCGGCCTGGAATGGTACCACTCGGCCGCTGAGAGGTCTTGGCACAACAATCCAGCCGCGCGCTTTCCCTTTTTTTAAATTCTTTTTGGGGGCAGGCGAGCATCACGCTATGACGAGTCGAGGTCAATGCCTCGGCAGTGTGTACAACCATTTCTACAAATCAGGGACGAGGTATTCGATAACGGGGAACACACTAAGGCTGTCTTGTCTGTCGGCTGTCAGAGTATACACCCCCGAGATAAAACAGAAAAGCGGTCAGCACTTATAGACCAAGACAAAAACTGGTAAGGCACACACGAAGCTAACTGCTTTACTCACTTTAAAATGACCGATTTCCCACAAATCAAGCTGGCATGAGGCTTCGAACCCTAGCACGAGGAAGATCCTGCGAGTTCCTGCACGTTTCCTAGGCAACCACGCTTTAGCTAACCATATCCCCTTCACTGTTAGCCTAACTCTATCCTGCTGATCCCAACAGTATCCAACAAGCATGGAAGTGTGAAGCCTGCTGATCCCAACAGTACCCAACAGTGGATACTGTTGGGTTCAGCAGTGTCCCGCAATGATGGTAATATTGCAGTAACTTAGCATACAATGCCAGGCACAACAAAATCCAACTGTTTTGTACAGTGTTGATCCCAATAAAGACCAACACTCAAGTACAGACAATTGTTAGGCCTTTTCTTTTGGGACTTTTCTTTTGTGCCTTTTCTCTTGAGCCCTTTTCTCTTGGGCCTTTTCTTTGGGGTCTTTCCCTTTAGGCCCTTTGTTTTTGCGGCTTTTGTATAGATTTCTTTTGACTATCTTCATTGTGTGGCTGCCAGGCCAGACAACCATGCTGACCCCAACAATCCTCAACACAGTTTTTTACGGTACTGTACACTGCTGAACCCAACAGAGGACAACAGGCCCCAAAATTTGTTGGCTTCTTTTTGCCAGGAACCTACCTGAATCCTTTGAAATCCTCTGATTTTGAGTATGAAATTTGGGCAACCAGCCTCAATCCTCTGAAATCCTCTGAAATTTGCCACCGTACACAAAAACTGTGGTGCCCACTGCCTCAATCCTCTGAAATCCTCATAGCCAGGGAATGGGAATGGCCAGCAGCTCGTGGGTGAGTTTGCCCATGAGACTATAAATGTGTGGTTTGGAACCAAGCATAACTACAGACCCCAATGCAGTTTGAGAATCAATCCTCTGAAATCCTCATTTCAGTCGAACCCCATGCAGCCTAAATCCTCCCAAATCCTTCTCCAGTAGTTTGCCCATTCAGCCTCAATCCTCAGAAATCCTTCCAAACTTCACAACCTATTCAGCCTCAATCCTCTGAAATCCTTGGAACCTTCATAACCTATTCAGCCTCAATCCTCTGAAGTCCTTTGCTTTAGCCCAGAGGATTTCAAAGGATTTAGGAAGGTAAGTTAGATCGCAGTATAAGGATTCTCGTCAACGGATGCTCGCTCTGTGCCTTCCCACTACGGACAAGACCTCTCCAAAAAAAACCAAACAAAAACTCTTCAAGTAGGCGGCACCTTAAAAAAAAGCCTTTCAAATCTGTTCCTACATCGGTCGCCATGTAAAGTATACTCGCACGAATGCGACGGAGGTGGAATAACGGATCACTCCGTCGCACACGGGTGAGTCAGGTGACGTCACCGTTACCCCAAAATCAAAGGGGAAGGAGGTCATTACCTCACGGTGTAGTTTCTGTCTGCAGGATCGGTCAGAAGCGGGCAGAAGCGGGCGATGGGCCGCGTTACACGCACTTTGAATGACGACGAGATGGGAGACCAATAGCATTCCCTCTCGCGTTAAAGGGATAACACAACATTGGTCGAGGTCCAAGAATAGCATCCATACGTTGTCTGATCCAGCATATGCATGAAATAGCTGTGAAAATTTCAGCTCAATCCGCCAACCGAGTCTGGTGAAAATAGTGAAAAACCGCTTCATTTGTTTCGCGAAAACGCAGCATTCAACGAATTGTTCCGAACAATCGTTTAGATCTATAGGGGTTAGACGTAAACAATTTTTTCACCCTTTTCAAAAACAAAAATACAGCATTTTAGGCAGAAATTTTTCAGTGCGAAGTTTCTACCATAACCATCTTCAAACTGTATAAGTTTCAAAGTGATATACAAAAATGTTCCAAACTGCGTTTCTCAAATTTTAGTGGGCCTGACGTTTCGATCCTAGCAGGACCTTTCTCAAAGGCAGAGAGAAAGGTCCTGCTAGGATCAAAAACGTCAGTTTGTTTGTATATTACATGTATATTACATGTTTGTAATATTACTACTATAAGTTTCATGGAAATCTGTGAACATTTCTGTTGTTCGATCTTACCGATGTTGTGTGGGGGGCTTTTAAAAAATACAGTCAGTTTCGGCAGAAGCTGAGGACCATGGAACGAACCGTTCTTGCCGACTTTTGAATC
>CATLJK010000123.1:0-2500 GCA_949987565.1 Luidia sarsii
GGCCATGTTTTGACTTGATTCTTGCTGCACTCAACTTGTATTCCAGTCATGGGTGCTTAGCATAAAATTCAAGCGGAACGTTGGCTGACATCCCGTGATTTTATTTACCAAGGCTTTTCTTTTGGGATCCATTGTTATGCGAAAACGCTCTATTGTATTTGCGCATGATGCATAACATTATTTTGTTTTGTCCTATCAAGACCCAACACACTACTATTATTAGGGTTGTGGTTTATCGCTGAATTCGAAGAGTGGTTGTCCTGTTCCGTAATAATATCCGAGAAAGTGGGGGTAAACAAACTTGTTTCTTGATACGTGCGACACTGTGACGTGTTGAAGAAATGAAGCCCAAGGTTCCAACCTGAGCCACGGGTTCCATTTCGTAAAGAGCCTTAGTCAAATAGGACCTTTGTGACGTTGGTGGCAGCAGACAGGCCGGCTCCCCCTGTTGGGTGCAGAACACTAAATCGAGCTCCCGTTGAACACTGTACAAAAACACTCACTTTCAAAGCCAATTATCCCACACCCAAAAGTCTCTCAGTTCTTGTAGCTGAACTGAAAATTGTAGTTTTGATCTTCATCTCTCAGATTCTTTTCAGTTTTAGTGCCCTTAACCGATTAGAATGTTTGCTAATAATTTATTACCCACGGAAAAAAACACCCCAAGAATGTGTTGCCGTCCAAGCCGAATTTCTGCAAGGATTTTGGGATGGACCCCTCCACTTCTACAGCCAAATAGGGCCACATTTAAAGCCGGATATGGTCCAAATTACATACCAAATTGAAGAGTGAACCCCCAGGTTGTCACGTGTCACTTATTCTACAATGTATCAGTTAATTAGCCTCCAAAGACCCCTTATTAAACAAAGTTGTGGGTCCACACTTTATCAGCTCGGCGGAGCCATCTTGGATGGATTTTGTGTGCTGCATCCCGTTATAGTCTTGTGCCGTGTTCCAATCAGGTCGTGAACTCATGAAGTCTGGTACCTGGTGCTCACCAATGGTTATAGGTATAGCTTCTTCCTCGTGGAGCTCCCGACTGGCGTGACGAGCTGTCAGTGGTCGTCCGCCTTTGTGCGTATGAAGCCCACGTCACGCGATTTCCGGGCGATTTCCTGGCAATTTTCCAGGCGACAAAAGTTGCCATCAGCAACGGGATCGCTTGAAAATCGCCTCGTGTGACGTACCGAGCACTGCACGGGAAGGCAACTCGCTGGTGCACGCCAGGAACACGGCATGAAAGCACGCCTCGCCCTCTGACCTCTTCCCACGCCAACCAACGACTGATGATACATGATACTCTACTTCTTCTTTTTTAAACAAAATTAGAAGAGCCCGTCGTTGCGATCCCCGCCTTTCCCTATCTCCGCCTCTGAGAGAATTCCTGCTATATTCTAACATTTGCATTTCGATGATTTCAGTCGGTAAGAAGTTTGCAGCGTTTTTGCATCATTATGAATGAGGGTACAGTTTGGTGTAGAGTGTTTTACGCACGCGTCTCAGGGCACCGTGAACGCAGAGAGGGGAGAAGAATCGGATTGGTATCGGGTTTGGTAGCTTGGTATACGAGTGGGCGTTGGGTGCGCATGTAGAGTGACGGCGCGGACGATTGCGCCTGCTGCAGTGCGCATGCATATGTGACCCGGCACAACGACATGAGGAATATCCCACCAAAACACTTTTTGAGTAAACAACGCCTGAAGTTAAAGTATCTTTACAATTCGATTACAAATCAATTTTTTTTTTGGATTTTCGGAAAATTTTAAGTATTAGAGGATCTTATATTTTGATATCATTTGAAATCTAATGGTATACGCTTTCACATCATTAGAAAATATCAAAATCTCAAAAGTGGGGTTATTCTTCATTATGCTGTGCCGGGTCACATATACAGGCAGTGCGGCACTCCCAGCTAGCATGGCGGACGGGTCGGTGCTGCGTGACGTCTGTCACCCTTTATGTCGTGCGGGCCCTGCTCCGCGCGTGCGTGCGTGGGTGGAGGCTATTATAACCAGGAGATATAATTATAACAGAACCGACATATGACGCTCAACCATCATCGCTGGTACTCCGTTAATTGTGTGGGGACTATACAAGGACATGTTTTGTAAACCAGTGTAGGTTAGGCTTAGGGTGTTACGGTTAGGGTTAGGGTTAGGGTTACGGTTAGAGTTAGGGTTAGAGTTAGGGTTGGGTTAGTGTTAGGGATAGAGTGAGGGATAGGATTAGGATCAAATGATAAAAGATAAAAGAACAAATGAACAAATGAACAAATGATAAAAGAACAAATGATACAAAATAAAAACAATCATACAATGGAAAACAATCATACAATGGGAAAACAAAAACACGGAATGTTACTAAATGGAAACGAAAAACAGTCAATAAAGAAGAAGAAGAAGAAGAAGAAGACTTTTTTGACTTTTCCAAGGAAAACTTTATTTTCCAAATGAAAAAAAAACCAAAACGAAATATCACCAAATGATAGGATAACATTCAA
>CATLJK010000123.1:7500-14392 GCA_949987565.1 Luidia sarsii
ACCCTTCGTTGATCACAGGTCTACGGCTGCAGTGAGAGCACCAGCGAGACAATCACCTCGGAATCCCTTAAGGTAAAACGAACCTTGCCGTTTATATAATAATAATTATGCACTATATTTAGCATCAGAGTAATCACCTGAAATTGGACTCTTGACGTTGGGTACATGTGCTTCCCTACGTTGACTTTCAGTCTTTATGTGGTAGGCCTATTCATTTTAATTTTCTATCTTGTCTGTGGTATTTTTAATTTTCTCCCTCGTTTCGGATGCCGGAGTGCAGGTGTTTATCGATAATTTATACATTTCAAGCATACCCGCGTTTGGTTTTAGATTTGCTGCGTATATTAAGGCTGCGATCCCCCCCGCATGTTTTTTAATTCTCGGCGAGTGACAACAAAATAACGAAACGATTCCATTAAAAAAAAAAAAAAAAAAAAAACCGCGCACCATGGCAGCTGCCACTTCAGCCCCATCCTATAACCCCTCCCCGGATCACGCCGATCTTTTTCCGAGTGGTATCTCCCAGGGAAAGACAAATACAAGGGGTTTGATGGAGAAGCAGGAGAAGAAGAAGAAGAAGAAGAAGAAGAAGAAAAAGAAAAAGAAAAAGAAAAAGAAAAAGAAAAAGAAAAAGAAAAAGAAAAAGAAAAAGAAAAAGAAAAAGAAAAAGAAAAAGAAAAAGAAAAAGAAAAAGAAAAAGAAAAATAAGAAGAAAAATAAGAAGAAGAAGAAGAAGAAGAAGAAGACTTTTTTTGACTTTTCAAAGGAAAACTTTATTTTCCAAATGAAACACAAAATACAGTTGACAAATATATACAGGAACAAATAATACAAAATAAAAAAGGGGAAAAACAATCATACAATTGGAAAAACAAAAAACACGGTATATTACAAAATGAAAACGAAAACATTCAATGAGAGGGAAGGCATCATTTCAAAGACTTTGATGAAACAAATGCTTTCAATGATAAACATAATCATGAATTGTTGGTAATGACAATATATGATAAGAGTCACATTCAATGATGTGAAAAAATAACGATTTAAATTTCAAAAAATGATAGGGATAACATTCAATGAAAGAGAAAACATTCAATGATATAGGGAAAAACTTTCAGAAGAAGAAGAAGAAGAAGAAAAAGAAGAACAAGAAGAAGAAGACTTTTTTTCAAAGGAAAACTTTATTTTCCAAATGAAACACAAAATACAGTTGACAAATTTATACAAGAACAAATAATATAAAATAAAAAAGGGGGAAAACAATCATACAATTGGAAAAACAAGAAGAAGAAGAAGAAGACGACGAAGAAGAAGAAGACGAAGAAGAAGAAGAAGAAGAAGAAGAAGAAGAAGAAGAAGAAGAAGAAGAAGAAGAAGAAGACTTTTTTTGACTTTTCAAATGGAAACTTTATTGCAATCCATTTGACATGAATCAACATACAAGGAAATAAATAGTGAATATACATAATGAAAATACATAATACATGACAATGAACAGAATAAACAGAAATATACAAGTTTAAACCAGTAAAAGAAATTAAGGAGGTTTGGGGATTTTAGCTGAACACAGAGGTATTACACCATGTCTCGCAAGAAGAAGAAGAAGAAGAAGAAGAAGAAGAAGAAGAAGAAGAAGCAGCAGCCAGATTACAAACGAGCGAAGTTGTCTGATGCATTGCTTCATTACCGCGTCATAGCCCGACTACCCCGGCCGAGTATCCCGCGAACAGCACTACCCGCGGTGCTACAGCTACGCCCCAGACCCAATAGGGCTTGTGGTTTTGTTTTGGGGTGTTTTATTTCCTCTCTGTTTTCTTTTTCTTTTTCTTTTGCCGTCTCTGTCAGCGTCACGGCCCTTCGCTTTTGCAACCGGTTGGAAGGATGTTGCGCTGCTGTAATCAATTCGGGCCGGCTCTAATAGGGCGTATTGTCTCAGTCGAGGAGCCCTTGATTTCCCTATACAATTAGCGCAAATGACTCGACCCCAGGGCGACGGGGTGAGTCCGCGAACCAGAGCGAGATCAATCTCCCCGGATTGTCTCTGATTACGCCGGGGATTTGGCAATTTCTCTCCCTTCCCCCCTCCTCCCCTCCCTGCCTCTCTCTCTCTCTCTCTCTCTGTCTGTCTGTCTCTCTCTCTCTTTCTTCATCGTCTTCTACTCGAGGGGGAGTGTTGAGGGTTTAGGGGGGCAGTATATACGGTCTAGCAAAGGGTGGGAAGGCCGGTATATGAACATACCGCAAGCATGGAGCCCTCACTGTAAAACTGACTGAGATTATACATCAATAGTTTGGAGAGAGAGAAAAACGTGTCCGTATAATGCGGCTGTGACCCTTTAAAGCCCCTACACAACATTTGCAAGATCGAAAAACAGAAATGTTCACAGATTTACATGAAACTTATACAGTTTGAAGATGGTTATAGTAGCAACCTCTCACTGAAATATTTCTGCCTAAAATGTTGTATTTTAGGAGAAATTAGTAAGAGAAATAGTTTACGTCTCACCGAGATCTAAACTATTTTTCGGAACAGTACGGCGTTGAATGCTGCATTTTCGCGAAACAAATGAAGCGGTTTTCACGATCTTCTCGACTGACACGGTTGGCGGATTGAAATGAAATTTTCACAGGTGTGCTATTTCATGCATATGTTGGATCAGACAACGTATGGATGCTATTCTTCGACCTGGACCAATGTTGTGTAGGGGCTTTAATGCCGCGACGAACGAACGCAAAACCAGACTTTGAAGAACCAGCAACAGTGATTCTGGTATCGCTCGCGTGATCAGGATAATGTCTCTTTGGTAAAACGTCCATAAGGTAATTGAGCTGTGCAATGTACCGGTAACTGCTTGCCTTGTCCAAGGCGGTCTCTCCGGTACGGCACCGGGCAGACCGCCTTGTCCAAGGCGGTGTCTCCGGTACGGCACCGGGCAGAGATCCAGGCCAAACCCACGCAAACATATACACTATTTCCGAAGGCCGCATTTAGATTTCCAAATCGTCGGCCAACGCCTCGATCGAGACGATGTAACTGCCGATTTGTAATGCCACTTAATTATGTGGACGGTTTCTGCAATAATCATAATTATCCTCATCTGCTTGTGAAAACATTGTCCTGCATCGCCTCGTATACTTCTCGATATTCCTTTGTTACTCTGTAAGTGCAAGGAGGTCCGTGGTTAGATATAGGACCAGATGGAATCACAATGTGGACAGTTTGCAGTGACAACATGTACGACATCTTTCTTTCTTTTTTTCTCGAGAAGGTGTGTGGCTCTGAGGAGAGCCGGTATCGGTGCATGGAGAGTTAGCGGCTTCTCTCGGAGCCGCTGAAAAGAAATGAACTCACGCGGTGTCTCCGCAAACTTTCCGCGTCGCAACGGCATTCTTCATCGAATGTGAACAATCTCAATTTCAATTCAATTTAGGAAAACAAAAAATGGCCAAGAGAACTTGGACCGGACGGGGACTTGAACCTGAGACCTACCGGCGCTCTTACCACCATGAGCTGTCCAGCCCGCAGATGGCGGCCTTCCCAAGTAGTCAAATAGTCTTTGCCTTTTCAATACATGTTATTTGATGATCTTAAAATTTAGTGGGCCTGACGTTTCGATCCTAGTAGGACCTTTCTCAAAGGCAGAGTGACAAGGACATTTGAGTGACAAGGACATTTGAGTGACAAGGACATTTGAGTGACAAGGACATTTGATGATGGCATTTCATTCAGTGCATGTGTGGGGCACATGTCCTTGCCACTTTGCCTTAGTTTGAGAAATGGTCCTGCGAGGATCGGAACGCCAGACCCTCGATCTTTTGAGATTGATGTATTGCAGGTCATTTTAGTCAGTGAGCAGTTTACAACAGTTTTTGTGCCTTTACTTCGTGTGAACTTCTGGATCCTTGCAGGATCTTTTAAAGAACGCCCTCAGTTGCTCTAGACAGCAATCTTCCGACGAAAGCCCATTCGGTATAACACACGGGCATAAATCGCGTCTAAGTCCCGATCAATGTGACCGCTTTGTATGGCAGTGCCCTCTTTGCTTTAACAAAACCAGATTACGATAATCGCAGTCCGGAAATTGCCCACCAAATGTCCGTCCGATGATGAGTCGCACGTAATTGTATCGAACTTGTAAGCTTATTCCTACGAGGTACTGGAGAAGGGTAGGGGGAGGGGGATTTAAACGATCTTCGCATTGATTACCGTCCATTTGTTTTTGAGGGGTTTGTGCCCATTGTGATTGCCCGTGTTTTTTAACGGCCGGCCCCATTGCGCGAGCGTGCCTTCACACTTGGCGAGGAACATGCTTAGATGTTAATCCGCCATGTTATCCGCTGTGTGTAGCCATCGATCCAGCCACACGCGCAACCGATCGATTATTAGGGAGGTTACCCCCCCCCCTCCCCCTCCACACACACACACACACCCACACACCCCCTCTTGCAACACAGTCGCGTGCCACCGCCGAAGATGAGGCTCGGGTTTTGTGCGCCAACACGCGGGCGGAAACGCGTATAATACGTGGCCGCGTCGGCACGCGAACTCGGCCGAAGGAGAGCGCCTCCCACCCCATCCCATCGGGCCTGAATCGGGTCCCGTGTTGCGGTGCGTACATCTATATCGGAGGAAGGGGGTGGGGGGGGGGGGCTGAGAAGAGAAGTCGTGTATTGTATATGCAGGCCAATTGACTCATGATGTACATGGTCGGCCATGTTGCCTCAAACACACATGGCACTTCACGCGGTGGCATTTTGATGTGTGACATATTATTTAGACACAGGCCGTCAAGAGTAGCACTAGAAGGCTATACCGGACATCTAACAATATCCTCTTTCCATCCATCCCACTCCAACCCCCCCCCCCCACCCCCCGCCCGTCGACGGGTAAATAATGAACGAGTCAACAACATATCGGATGCGTCGGGTAATCGATGGCCGGCCATACGCCATCCGCCTTGTGGCTGGCCGAACAAAGGTGACGGTGGACGCGCGTGGCAGATGTTTGCTCGGTAATTGCTCACGAGGCTGTCCGCTCTAATCCTCTGTTTCTTCTACACCCGATCAATATCGACAGATCCGACATTGGACGCTGGGGGTATGTAGCTTGTATTCAGCCGGAGAGGCTTAGTATAGGGTGTGGGGTGGGGGCCGGGGGTCGGGGGTCGGGCGAGAGGAGGCAGGGAGGTGGAAAGGCCAACTTGGGTGACCCCCCCACCCCCAGACAGAAGTAAGAGCTGTTGTCAAGCCTGACGATATAATATGCAATTCGCGCAATCCCCATACGAATTCCATCGCCTGTATGAGTCGTTTACGGGCATCTCAAATCTTGAAATGACATTTGAGAGGTCGCTGGCATTCAATGACATCTTATTCCCATCATTCTTTGCCAGAGACAGTGAGTGATAGCAAATAAGGAAAGTGGTTTACACGCAGCTCAGTTGGAGGTTTGGTAACAGGAAGCCTGAGCTCGTATAAGAGCCTGCCCGTTGATGTCACAGTATACATCACAAAGAAATGCCGATTACAAAAAAAAGACAGGCAGAAAAACAAGTCCCTCCCTGTATCGGTCTTCTTGAAGAAGGTGTAATCGGAATTGTTGTATAGTTATTATTATTATTATTTCATTTTATTTACCCTGGGTTTCCCATTCAGTGCAAAACTGATCTCCCTTGGGTCCCAGCCAATACAATAAAAACATTAAAAAGCACCTTAAAATTACAACAAACATTTAAACAATCAATAAAAGCCTGTAACACCAGGTCTGTTTAAAATACATCCACATTACACAGTAAGATTGCACTTAAAAGTTTAAGGGTGGCCACCACCAGAGGTAGAAAAAAAACCGATAAAAAGTTCAAGATTCACATATATTCCATTCGGTGTACGTATCACGTTTAGCTTGTATTCAAATAAGGTGTTTAGCCTATAGAGGATATATTAGGTGGGACTTTGGCTGGCAGCTTGCTTTTATTGGGCAAGGCCCAATACAACATTGGGAAGATCGGAAAACATCGATGTGCACAGATTTCCTTCTAATTTACACAGTTTGTAGATGGTCATGATAGAATCCTCATGTTGAAATCCTACGGTCTGGGATGCTGTACTTCCCTAGAAATCTTCACTCAAACATCAACAATTAATAGTTTATTACTCGCAAGTAATAAACTATTTCTTACACTACAGAATGGTGCAAAAACCGTGATTTTTTTTTAACTTTTTCTACTCCACCATCTGAGCTAAAACCTTCGCAGGATTGCTTTTTGGGGGTGTTTAATGGTTTAACACACCAACTGTGGCAATCTGTTGACCTTATCCAATGTTGTATAGGGCCTTTAAGCGAATGTTGGTACTCAATAATAAGCGGTTCTATGGACTCGGCCCCCCGATTTAAAACCCAGGTCTTAAAGTTATATGACGTTTCAATCCTAGCACAGCATGACATCTCTCGGATACGAATTGACTTCTCGAGTTTCCTCTGAGATTGATTTCGCTTACAAACAGAGGGGGTGGGGTGGGGAGGGGTTGGGGGAGGAGTTCTGAAAATGATTGTTCTGCTCGGTGTTGCCGTGGGACGTTCCCCTCAGTTTGCTTCGGCCAAACTCTCCCCCGCCGACAGGTACACTGACCGGAACAGTAGATATTACCGTTAGAGTGTATACCGCAATGCACCAAAACAAAATGTCGGCTTCGAGAGACCGCACGGGCAGGCTGCTTTCTATAGAGACCCCGGTCTCGCGCCGGTGCGTGCTCGCCCGCGGCACGCGTGCAAAGCACCCGAGCGTGTCTGGGGGAGAGAGAGGGGGGGGGGGGGGGGTTGGTCTTACGCCGAGCGTGCAAAGCAATACCTTGCCTTCCCGCAGCGCCATGTCGTGCGCAGGCAACTGTTACC
>CATLJK010000124.1:0-15428 GCA_949987565.1 Luidia sarsii
CCCGGTCTGCCCGTAGCTCGGAGTGGATTAGAGAGGAAGGGGGAGATAGAGGAGTAAGGGAGTAAGCGTGGAGGGCTGATCAAAGTGTAAAGGGAATTGCGGATTGGAGGGAGGGGATTTGGCGCGAGGTATAGGTTAGGGTAGCACAAAACCACGAAAGCTCCGGGAATTTTCCCTCTGAGCGTGCCATAGGCTTGTCCGACCCCACTCCCTCCCCGTCAGCTAGCGCCGGACAGCCGCGGCTAGTTTTGACAGGGCACGGTCCGAACTGCCTGCTTCTTAATATCGAGTGCGCACTCAAAACCATGGAGGTAGAGATGGTCAAGCATCCTGTGTTCTGGTCCCATCAAAGCTCAGACGTTGCAGCCTATATCAGCACTGTGGAGAAAGGTAACAGGCTACGAATTGAATGATTGATTCCTTTTTATAAATGCAATAACACATTGGAGACAATTCGTCCATTTATCATAATCATCGGATTAAACACCTACACATTTATTTTCTACGTTTTTGACAGATAAAGCCAGTAATTACCAAGCAAAAACAAGAACAACCTGTTGAATGTCAGAATTATACTGACAATATTATTATACACTGTATTCAATTCCATAACACAAGCAATGAATTATATATTTATAGAAGGCTGCATTCTTTTATAAGCCTCTTTTCCAGGATAAATCCGAAGAAGCAAAAGATTAACCCCGAGTTGTGAATTTCAATCATGTAGTTTGCTGTACACATTATATCTATGACAAAAGATAAAATTGTTTCTCTCTTCACATCTCCCACACTCTCTCTCTCCCTCCCTGTCTCCATCTCTCTCTCTCCCCCTCTCCCCTCCTCTCTATCTCTTTTCCCTGTCTCTTTCCCTCTCTCCATTCTTTCTACCATCTCTATATCTTCTCTCATTCTCTCCCCTCTATATCTCTCTCCCCCTCTCTCACACTCTCTCCCCCTCCCTGTCTCCACGTCTCTCTCTCCCCTCCCTGTCTCTCACTCTCTCTCCCCCTCCCTGTCTCCGCGTCTCTCTCTCACCTCCCTGTCTCTCACTCTCTCTCCCCTCCCTGTCTCCACGTCTCTCTCTCCCCTCCCTGTCTCTCACACTCTCTCCCCCTCCCTGTCTCCGCGTCTCTCTCTCCCCTCCCTGTCTCTCACTCTCTCTCCCCTCCCCTTCTGTCTTTCTCTTTTTCTCTGTCTCTTTCCCTCTCTCCATTCTTTCTACCATCTCTATCCCTTCTCTCATTCTCTCCCCTCTGTATCTCTCTCCACCTCTCTCACACTCTCTCCCCCTCCCTGTTTCCCACTCTCTCCCCCTCCCCTTCTCTCTATCTCTTTTTCCTTGTCTCTTTCCCTCTCTCCATTCTTTCTACCATCTCTATCCCTTTTCTCATCCTCTCGCCTCTGTATCTCTCTCCACCCCTCTCACTCTCTCTCCCCCTCCCTTTCTTCACCCCTCTCTATCTCTCCCTCCCCCTTCTCTCTGTGTCTCTGCCCGGTGTCTCTAACTCTCGTCATTCTTTCTATCATCTATATCCTTTCTCTCGCTCTCTCCCATCTGTATCTGTCTCCACCTCTCCCTCACTCTCTACCCCTCACTGTCTCTATCTCTCTCCCCCTCCCCCTTCTCTCTGTCACTCTGTCCCTGTCTCTCTCCCTCTCTCCATTCTTTCTACCATCTCTATTCCTTTTCTCGCTCTCTCCCATATGTATCTCTCTCCACCTCTCCCCCACTCTCTACCCCTCCTTGACTCCGTCCCCGTCTCCCACTCTCTCCACCTCCCTTTAAGAAAATACTGTAAAGCAATGATCAACTGCTTAATACGAACATTTTAACCTTTAAAATTCATGTATAGGCAAATCAAAGTGTCAGCTGAAGGCGATCTTTTAGAGAGAAATAAATTGGCAATAGCTAGCAGTGAAATCGACAGACAATGCTGGGAACGGTGATCGAAACTAGTGATCGTAATGGAGACGGTCGCTTCCTAGACTTCGACCGGAGTTGCTACCTCCTCTTGTTATTTACATTTTTTCTGCCGTAGGCGGCGTGCTTCAGCTGTGCGCGTGCAGCGCGCTAAATAAACACCCTCAGGGAACAGTGCAACAAACAAGCGATTTCATGTCCAACTTTGTTCTCGTGGGCCATCTCAACAGCTGCTGAAGCGAGGTTGGAAATTTGTTGGATATTTATAAGATTCATCTTGATTCCTGCACTAATTTTTTTTCATCGCCAATTACACCAAGAAAAAATAATCTGATTTACTTCCAGTTTTCGTAAAGCATGTCTTTATTATCATGATCAACTATATCGAGTTCCAGTAATACTGAACACCATCCATAAGCAAATTATACCAATCGGTAAATAAATAAGACTTTAAAGCTTTGCATGGTGGGTGAAACAATATTGGAGGGTTTGCGATGACACAATGTATAAGGTATCTTAAAGAAGAGTTGTGGTTCTGAAAAGAACCCGAGTGGTAACTCGACGAGTTCCGGCCAGTATGCTCTGGCCGTCATCAGGGTTATCAATCGGGTTACTAAAAAAACGAACTCATTTCGATGAAGATATTCACAGACCCCCACCATCTTTTTCCTCATTTCGGCCGCTATGAACTCATAATTGTGTCATCCTTATAGTCAAAATAACTTCAACATTGCTCAATTGTTCCCAGTCAGTTTTCCCTTTATTTGTTTGACTTATAATTGTAAAAGGCTGTGATCACACTTCGTGTGATGCCGGAACTGCTGTAGCCAGGTTTACAACAATTGGTTGTTTGCATCTGAATGAGGACGAGGGCGTGATGTCTGGATATAATACGGCCAGCAAATGGTTGAATGCTTCTGACTGGGAAGCGCCCCACCCCGGCAAAGACTAGTTGAGGCTTTGAGAAGGCCGCCCTCTATGGGTTGGATAGCTTAGATGGTAAGAGCGCTTGTACGCGTTCTCGTTCAAAATCCCGGGCTACTCAATGTTTTCTTTGCCGTTAAAAAAAACACCCCCGAAACTGGTTATAGCAGCACCACAATTGGTTTTTGTCGGTCACAATCAAGCTTAACCCAAAACACGTTTTTTTTTAACCACACCAACGATTTTTCAGAATACGTTTTCGCTCAATGTTTTTTTTTATATTTTGTTTATCTTGAAAATACAGAACAACCTAAAATATTGGACAATTTTATACCTGCACTTTGACCGACGTTACTCAAAATATCATCTAATTGATCTATAAAATGGATTTTACTGCATGTTGGGAGTTTAGAAATTACAATCCAATGGCATAAAACTATACCAAGTATTGGGAAAACCATTTTGTTGGGGGGGGGGGGCTCGACTTTGTTTTTGAACCGTTAATGGAAGCTTCTACGGCATTCCCGGGTGGACGCGGTATACCTCGGGGGCCTGAGGGTACCGTCTCGCCGGCTGATTTCACGGCCGACTGCCCGCGGGACCGCCCCGCCCTAAGCCGCCCGGTCGAGCAGCATCCATCAGGTCAAACCGAGTCACTTTCCTCCCCAGATACCCGCCCCATCGCCAGCTTCCACGCTTCAACGGAGCACCTTATTCCGCTCTTATTTCATCGCACTCGTGCACGTCTTTTATATCGAATTACCCCAGTTAATTCCCCCGTCTTTCCTCCGGTTACACTCTTTTATCAGTAAGTGCCAATCTGTTGTGGGTCATGATGCGTTGTGTACTTTTTTATTTTTTTAGAATTGCAACAGGAAGAATTATTTTTCACCCTACGTTAATCTTTCGCGAAGACGGAGACATGCTTTGTATTGAAAGAATTAACCAATTCAGTGCCGTTTTGAATGAGTTAAGAGTTCATAATTCTGTGACCATCAGAAATGAATGGATTGAGGATCTGGCAAGTAGTTAGACTTGAAGATCGCTGTTTATTTGACCTGAGGGAGAAGACCAGAATACGCCTTGTTGGGTCTCCGTCTAACAGGATAATCTTGTATTTACTATTTTACTAAACATTATCGAAACATTTACTAAACAACAAACAATTCTCTGGAAGTATTTACAGATTAATTATAACGATTGCTTGGGATTACTTTAAATCCCGTCAAGACTGTATTGAGTAACACTGCAATCTGCATTGAGATTGACGTTTATATGCATTATGTCCCGTAGGCAAAATGTAGTCTCTGAGCCAGTTTACTCATTATCAAAAATTTACAAAATGCAGCGACGACCTTTGCTTATCTTTAAATATATAAATATTAAACATTGACAGGATGTCTAAATCAAGCTGCATTATCTACAAGTAAGTTCTTAAGGATAAATACAAATTGTCATTACCTGAGGGAGAAGACCAGAATACACCTTGTTGGGTCTCCGTATAAAAGGATAATGACAAGCCCGCGAAAATACCGAAAAGACCGCGTCTTCTGCGGTAGAGAGAGGGCGCTATTCGCATGGGCAATTATTACGCAATCAAAATAAATGAGGGACTAGAAATTCGAACTTTAAATTAACACTGGATTTTACGCTTGTCACAATTCATTAGCAAGGTTTACCATGACCCCACCCCTCTCTCGTTCTCTGTCTCCCTCTCTCTAGCCGCCTCTCTCCCCTCTCTCTTCATTTTTTCTCTCTCAACATCTCGCACACTCTCTCCCTCTCTCTCCCTTGCTCTATATCTGTCTTCTCTTCCCATCTCTATATCCCTTCTCCCTCTCTCTCCCCTGTGTATCTCTCGCCACTTCTCTCACCCTCTCTCCCCTTTCCTGTCTCCACCGCTGTCTCTCACTATCTCCCCTCTCTTTCTTCCCCCTCTCTCCCCTCTGTATCCATCTCCACTTCTCTCACCCTCTCTCCCCTTTCCTGTCTTCACCGCTGTCTCTCACTATCTCCCCCTCTTTCCTCACCCCTCTCCCCCCTCTCTCGATCTCTCTTCCCCTGTCTCTCTCCCTCCTCCTCCTTCCTATATTATCTCAATCCCTTCTCTCTCCCCTCTCTCACCTCTCTTCATCTCTCTTTCCCTGTCTCTCTCTCCTCCTCCTCCTTTCTATACCATCTCTATCCCTTCTCCCCCTCTCTCCCCTATGTATCTCTCTCCACCTCTCTCACAGTCCCTCCCTCCCTGTCGTTACCGCTCTTTCTCACTCTATCCACCTCCCTTTCTCCCCCTCTCTTTTACTCTCTTTCCCCTTCTCTCCATTTCTCTTTCCCTGTCTCTCTCCATCTCTCCATTCGTTCCACCATCTCTATATCTCTTCTCCCTCTCTCTCCCCTCTGTATTTCTCTCCACACCTCTCACACTCTCTCCACCTCCCTTTCTTAACCACCCTCTCTCCTCTCTCCCTATCTCTCTGTCCCTGTCTCTCTCCATCTCTCCATTCGTTCCACCATCTCTATATCTCT
The DNA here is from genome assembly GCA_949987565.1 of Luidia sarsii. Taxonomy (NCBI): domain Eukaryota; kingdom Metazoa; phylum Echinodermata; class Asteroidea; order Paxillosida; family Luidiidae; genus Luidia; species Luidia sarsii. The sequence goes on from CATLJK010000124.1 coordinate 5,372, forward strand.
TCTCCCTCTCTCTCCCCCCTGTATTTCTCTCCACATCTCTCACACTCTCTCCACCTCCATTTCTTCACCACCCTCTCTCCTCTCTCCCTATCTCTCTGTCCCTGTCTCTCTCCATCTCTCCATTCGTTCCACCATCTCTATATCTCTTCTCCCTCTCCCCCCGTGTATCTCTCCACATCTCTCACACTATCTCCCCTCCCTGTCTCTACCGCTGTCTCTCACTCTCTCCGCCTCCCTTTCTTCACCCCTCTCTCCCCTCTGGAGAGAAGCCAAAAGTGTGGGCAGAGACAAGGGACGCCGGAGAGAAAGCCTTACAGCCTTACGAGCCACTATATAGGTCCGATAAGTAAGTATATAACACAGGACTAAAGCCACGTGGTAGAGCGGTTACAGCTATCGTCTGCAGTGCAGAAAGTTGCTGGTTCAAATCACACATGGACCAGAAGCTGGGAAAACCTCTCTCTGTCCACCCAGCATGCACTCAGCAGCGAAGTGGTACCTTTAGAGTTATGGAAAGGTTTAAGGGCGGCGAGGAAAGGAACTGGCCATCCTCCCTCGTCATGCCGTGGCCATGAAAATATGCTTCACTAAAAAGGCTCACCGCTGGCTATCATGATAGTATGCAAACTCCGCTATACCGCACCCTATATGGGTCATTCTCCTCGGACTAAGCCACCGCCTTTCATGCACCCGGGGATTCGTCACTGGCATGAGATAGATTAGCTAAGGGAATCAGTCTCATCTCGTCCACGACAGCGCCAATCCCAGTTCTGTTTACAAAGCAATCCCCCCTCGCCCCCTCGTTCTCGTCCCATCCCCGACAGTGAACCCCCCCCTCCCCGATTAACCAGCTATCTGAAGAGCGGAGCAATCCTAACTGTGCAAACAGTCCCGGGCGCTGAAATAATCCAACTGGACGGGATAGAGCGCGCGATGGCGCGGGGGCCAATCTTGTTTCCGTTAACCGCGCGTGGCGCGGACTTGTCAGCGGGGCACTTGACTTCGTGTAGGCCGGGGGCCACTCTCACCTCGCGTCCGGGGGCAAACCCCGAGGTGCACGCTGAACGCATTGCACCCGTCCGCTCCCCGGCAGAGATACGTCTGATGTCTCATGCGACAGCGCTGGGGGTCTCCACTCAATGGGATGGTGTTGGGAGAGTAGATGGGAGAGGGAAGGGGGGGGGGGAGGGGGTACCCACCGGCCCAGTTGCTGAAAGACTAGCAGCCCACTGCGGCGATTGGCAGCGACGCTTGCAGCGCTGTGGCGATGGCACGCGACCGATGTGAATGGATCGGCAGCAGAGGCAGGATCATTCATCTCAGGTTGAACTTCGCACAGGGCACGGTATTAGTCATTGGGGAGATGGGAGAAGATACCGATTATAAAAACCCACCTGAGATACGAGACCGTCCGCAGTATAACAACACTTATTGGCAAAACACAACAAGTATTTGTTCTTGATAACCAGCAACAGACATCATGAAAAATTAAATTACAAGAATAAACAACAACCTTGACACTGGATCTAACAATCCAACTAAGAAACAGTCAAATAAACAAAATATAGCCCGACATGAAAAAAACAACAAAGAGAAATACACATTAAGTACTGTAATTATCTAATATAATTAGTTAATTAATGTGGAATAATAATAAAACAAATCTATTTTAATTTTTGCCAATTTTTAAATGAGTTCAAAGGATCCGATTAAATTTGTCCTTTGTTTGTTTGAGTTTAATTCAGAGATGATTCAGTTAATTCCTAGATTGCATTGTATAGGATCTTTCACTAAATCCTCAAGTTAGGGACCAACTCAGACAGAGTCTAAGCAATTCGGAATCGATGAAAATACAACTTTTGTTTTAGAATTATAAATGATACATGACTGGACCGTGACTTTGAGTGGATCTGAATGAAAGCGAGGGTGGGATCCCTGGAGATATACGGCAGTTAACGGTTAAATGCTGACTGACTGACGCCCCGTTCCGGTGTAACGGTCTGATACGGGTCCCATGCTCAGATGAAACTGTTACCGTATATGGATAAAAACGTCATGCGCAGTGCGTATGGTAGTTGTCCATTTTGAAGGCCGTGCTGAGTCGATACGGCCATTGGCAATGCAGCGCTTTCAGGCACGTTCGTTGACCCGTAGTTATTTACCAACTCGCTCAGTACATACGGAGCCTAGTACCTAAGCCTAAAACTCGCAGTTTTACACTGGAGAAGAAATGCTACAGCTGTTCCCCCGTAAATGAGGGTATATTGATTGGCTTTATACAATCAAAAGCAATTAGTAAAAACTATGTTCGTTAACGGATAATCATAAACATGAATGGCGCCCCCACGTGCTTGGTTCACTGACTCATCTGAGCACGCTGAGCAGCTGAGAACGTGATGAGGTGAGCCCGTGACGTCACGGCTCAACTCAGCACGGGGGCCCATCTGAGATCGTTACACCGGCAAAGACTATTTGACTATTTGTTGCTGGGTAGGTCAGATGGTAAGCGTGCTAGTACATTAAAGGCCCAATACAACATTGGGAAGATCGGAAAACATCGATGTCCACATATTTCCTTCTAATTAATTTTATACAGTTTGTAGATGGTCATGATATAATCCTCATGTTGAAATCTTACGGTCTGGGATGCTGTACTCTTCGAGAAACCTTCATTCAAACATTGACTAATATCTTTATCACTCGCAAGGAATAAACTATTTCTTACACTACAGAACGGTGTGTAAACTGTCACGGTTTGTTTTGCATTTGTCTACTTCCTCAGATTACCGTTTGAGCTAAAACCTTCTTAGTATTGCTTTTCTGGAATGTTTAATGGTTAAAACACAAACTGTGGCAGTCTTTTGACCTTTTGACCAATGTAGTATATTATGGCCTTTAAATCTGAGGATTTCTTCAAAATCATGCGAACGTTTGGGGAACATTTCCAAAACAGACAATAAATATAGATATTAATATAGGTCATCAACCCCCCCAAAAGAGGAATGTTTTAATTTCCATATCAATATAGAAGCCTATATCATTACCATCTTTTAAAAGCACAAAGACTATTTCTCCCCATTCAAGTTCGGTGTTCGGGGTGTCGTATTTCGCTGTCGTATGTTGGGGATGGTTTGTGTCTCTTCAAGCCTAGACCTCTTCTCCCAAAATTCCTTCGAACTTTGGAAACCCAACCACCGTAACCCACCCCCAGCCCCTCCCCAGCCTCAGCTCGTCCCTAGCCTCTCTGGCCCTCTTTCCCCTTCTCTCCTTTTAGCCCCACATGGAAAGAGGGAACCCAGGAAGCGAGTGAAGCCAGGAACAGATGGGCGCATCTGATGGGCCGTCGATTGAACGCAAACAGACTCGGGCATTAAGATAAAAAAAATATAACCCGACCACTCATCCCCGTGTTTACTTTACATAGGGGATTGCTCGTTATACTTTTTGTTGTGGGGCGGGATGCGTGATATGATGCGATCTGCCGTCGAGATGTGTATAGTTCGGTCGGGAGTCAGTGATGAACTATGGAAAGGTACTAGGCAGACTTGCCCCCCCCCCCTTGTTAGGTAAGGCGACACCAGCGATGTATTAGTGTGTGTGGGCGCGTTGAAAGGTCCACAATGGACCAAGCTAAGAGAGAGGTTAACCCCTTGACGAGTTGGTGGCTTGGGCTCGATATTTTATCTCTAATTCTGTATACTGCCCGGTCATCAACTGCATGGGATACATTCGGCCGTAGCGCGCGACGCGGCGTCTGTAAATCCAGCGGTCTTCGGGGAACCGGAAGCGCAGTGCAGTCGGCGAGGTCTACCGGTTACCGCTATGCGATACTTACAGTAACCCCCTTCTCTCATTGACTGCTCCGCCGGCTTGATATACGAATTGAACGATTGAACCACGGAGTGTGTTTGCGAGGTCCGAGCTGAAAAATGACTCTGAGATTATGCGTTGATTAATTGAAAACTGGAACAAGTCCGGTTCGTCTCAGTTCAAGTTCATTGAGGGTTTTCCCTTTTCGACGTAATAGGGCCTGCCTAGGCACTGATCAGTGCTAGGTGGTTAGCCCAATTGCCAGCTGAAAACAAACAAACAAACAAACAGGCAGCTCGGGCGGGATTGGAACCTGCGACTCTGCTTTCTCGTGCAGACGTCTTAACCACTGGACCACCGAGCTGGTCGAGGTCGTGTGGCGTTTTTTTCTCGAATCAGTGTGGAACTGATATCATACAACTGATATCCACGACGCAAAAAATCACGTATCTATTAATTTAACACGAGAGGGTATGGCGTAAGTAACCCTATACATTATACCGTGTTGAATCCCGAAGCGCTGTACCTCGTCTTGACAGAAACAATATACAAGACGAGGGTAATTGTTGTTCTCGATTTACCCGGCTGTCAAATGAATGGCAGAGCAAATGCATCACAATTACATCAAAGAAGGCCTAGTGCTGCCGTAGCGCAGATGTCTTTGGGTTCAGAGTGACACTGCTAATTTTCTGCTCTCCGAGGCCGTGCGCTGGGGAGCATTCGCGATTCGGTTATAGCGGCTGATGATGATGCGTCCAGGGTCGGGGACGTCGTTTTGGGCGGGCACGGTCTCGATCGCCGGCGATTGCCCTCGATCGTTCCTCGCCTCGTCCACATCACCACACGGCCTGCTGGGTCACCAGGGACTCGTGGGGACATCTGCTACACCCCCCCCCGCCCGCCGCCGCGGTACTTGGTGCAGGCCACGGCTTGAGCCATGCCCCTGACCAGCGGCTCTGAGCGAGGCCCGACCTTCGGATGAAAACATCGGCGCACCACGGTCGCCGACCACTCCCTTCCGCGGTAACAGTGCGTTAATGGAATTAAACCTATACACCCGATATTGCCCCGGCGAAGGTTAGTCGATATGCTGGCTGGCTAGCGTGCATGGGTGGTGGGTGAAGGGGATGCAGTTGTCTATGAGATGGGGGGGGGGGAGAGAGAGACCGTGCCTGATTGAAATTGTAATCCCATCAACGGAGATCGCGTCGGTCCAGTACTTTGATTAGGAGACCGATGTACGGAGAGAGACCGCGCAGCAGTGCATATACATTACATATGGGAGTGCAACCTGTGTCTGTGTCCTCCATGCTCCGACCGCTCTCTCTTATCTCTCATTTCTCTTTCACTATGTGTCTCCCCCTGCTTCTCTCTCATTCTTTCTCCCTCTCTTCCTCTCTTCCCCTCTTCCTCTATTCCTCTCTTCCCCTCTTCCTCTCCCCTCTCTCCACCTTTCAACTCAACCAACCCAACCCAACCCAACCCAACCCAACGCAACCCAACCCAACCCAACCCAATCCAACCAAACACCCAACCCAACCCAACCCAACCCAACCAAACCCAACCCAATCCTACCCAACCCAACCCAACCCAACCTAACCCAACCCAACTCAACCTAACCCAACCCAACCCAACCCAACCAAACCAAACCCAACCAAACCCAACCCAACCCAATCCAACCCAACCCATCTCAACTCAACCCAACCCAACCCAACCCAACCCAACCCAACCCAACCCAACCCAACCCAACCCAATCCTACCAAACCAAACCCAACCAAACCTAACCCAACCCAACCCAACCAAACCAAACCCAACCAAACCAAACCCAACCCAACCCAATCCAACCCAACACAACCCAACCAAACCCAACCAAACCCAACCAAACCCAACCCAACCCAACCCAACCCAACCTAACCAAACCCAACCTAACCCCAACCCAACCCAACCCAACCCAACCCAACCAACTCAACCCAACCAGTCCAACACAACCCAACCCAACCTAACCCAACCCAACCTAACCCCAACCCAGCCCAACCCAACCCAACCCAACTCAACCGAACCAGACCAACCCAAACCATCCCAACCAACCCAACCCAACCCAACCCAACCCAACCCAAACCAAACCAAACAAACCAAACCAAACCAAACCAAACCAAACCAAACCAAACCAAACCAAACCAAACCAAACCAAACCAAACCAAACCAAACCAAACCAAACCAAAAACAAAACAAAACAAAACAAAACAAAACAAAACAAAACAAAACAAAACAAAACAAAACAAAACAAAACAAAACAAAACAAAACAAAACAAAACAAAACAAAACAAAACAAAACAAAACAAAACAAAACAAAACAAAACAAAACAAAACAAAACAAAACAAAACAAAACAAAACAAAACAAAACAAAACAAAACAAAACAAAACAAAACAAAACAAAACAAAACAAAACAAAACAAAACAAAACAAAACAAAACAAAACAAAACAAAACAAAACAAAACAAAACAAAACAAAACAAAACAAAACAAAACAAAACCAAAACAAACCAAAACAAACCAAAACAAATCAAACCAAACCAAACCAAACCAAACCAAACCAAACCTAACCCAACCCAACCTAACCCCAACCCAACCCAACCCAACCCAACCCAACCCAACCCAACTCAACCCAACCAGTCCAACCCAAACCATCCCAACCCAACCCATCCCAAACCATCCCAACCCAACCCAGCCCAACCCAACCCAACCCAAACCAAACAAACCAAACCAAACCAAACCAAACCAAACCAAACCAAACCAAACCAAACCAAACCAAACCAAACCAAACCAAACCAAAAACAAAGCAAAACAAAACAAAACAAAAACAAAACAAACCAAAAACAAACCAAAACAAACCAAAACAAACCAAACCAAACCAAACCAAACCAAACCAAACCAAACCAAACCAAACCAACCAAAACCAAACCAAACAAACCAAACCAAACTAAACCAAACCAAACCAAATCAAACCAAACCAAACCAAACCAAACCAAACCAAACCAAACCAAAAACAAAGCAAAACAAACAAAACAAACAAAACAAAAACAAAACAAAACAAAAACAATCCAAAACAAACCAAAACAAACCAAAACAAACCAAACCAAACCAAACCAAACCAAACCAAACCAAACAAACCAAACCAAACCAAACCAAACCAAACCAAACCAAACCAAACCAATCCAAACCAACCAAAACCAAACCAAACAAACCAAACCAAACCAAACCAAACCAAACCAAACCAAACCAAACCAAACCAATCCAAACCAAACCAAACCAAACCAAACCAAACCAAACCAAACCAATCCAACCCAAACCATCCCAACCAACCCAACCCAACCCAACCCAACCCAACCCAACCCAAACCAAACCAAACAAACCAAACCAAACCAAACCAAACCAAACCGAACCAAACCAAACCAAACCAAACCAAACCAAACCAAACCAAACCAAACCAAACCAAACCAAACCAAACCAAACCAAACCAAACCAAAAACAAAGCAAAACAAACAAAACAAAAACAAAACAAAACAAAAACAAACCAAAACAAACCAAAACAAACCAAACCAAAACAAACCAAACCAAACCAAACCAAACCAAACCAAACAAACCAAACCAAACCAAACCAAACCAAACCAAACCAAACCAAACCAAACCAAACCAAACCAAACCAAACCAAACCAAACCAAACCAAACCAAACTAAACCAAACCAAACCAAACCAAACAAACCAAACCAAACCAAACCAAACCAAACCAAACCAAACCAAACCAAACCAATCCAAACCAAACCAAACCAAACCAAACCAAACCAAATCAAATCAAACCAAACCAAACCAAACCAATCCCACCCAACTTAACCCAAATCAATCCAAGCCAAACCCAATCCAGTCTGAAATCTAGGCTAAAGCCTACCCGACCCATTATCTAGGCCAAGCTGTGCTGACTAAAATCTAAACCGATCCCAATCCAGCCCTCCAATAACACTCCACAAAACCACATCACTATTTTTTTATACATAAAATATCATCCAAAACTTGATAATTATATCAGCCAACTACAACCCACCACCAAGTTATTAGACAGAGTTATTAACAACACGACAATCTGTGTGCAGTAATTAGAAAAGCATCTTTGCTCTTGATCTCGGCCACAAAACATTTTAATACCATCGACTCATTTGAACATGAAATGTGAAAAGCAAAATAATTAAGACTTCTAAAGAATAAAACCTGCTTGCCTAGTTCTTATCAGAGAGCGGTGAGGATCACAGACAACGGGACTGATTCTTGGGCACTTTGCAAAAAAAAAAAAGATGCATATCTCGTCCGCATTCTGCTCAGATGAGCGGCCAGGCCTAGGGTTTGGCAGAGCGCTGGCTGGTATCAGTGTGCCGCACTCCATAGGCACACTCGGTCAAATGCGAATCGAGATTGAGATTATTAAGGGGGGGGGGTAGGCTCAATTATGAAACGAGGTCTACTGATCACAGGAACCTAAATGAAATCACGTCAAAGCGAATGTGCCGCGGCTAAGTCTGACTGGTTTAAAAACAAAAAATTAAAAAAAACGAGGATGATCTCGGTCGCTGCTGATTTCCTCGGCGAGATTCCTACCCCCATGACTATCTGGCACCGTTCAAAGGAAACATACGGGCCAGCGAATATCAGATAAGGCGGAAACACAGCGCTCCGTTGGAGTCGAAATATAGCTTCTTTATAGTTGTGAATGTTATATCGACTTACGCTGGCTTTGTTCAGCAGACGGGCTGTGAGCACGCGTGTATTGTACCATCAATCATACACGTCCCCTTATACTTTTCTTGAAATGTAACGCAACTCCAATTTCTGTTTTTTGACCTCGGCACAGGTCTGGGCTTCCCGTGCAAGTCAGCCACACTGCCTCACCGTGTCGACCGTCCCCTGCCCCCTGTGCCCCGGCCCGGCGTGCTTGGGACATCCATCAACATTTTTTTTTCTGTCCCTTAATGACGGCGGTTTTTCTTGGGGCGGTGCAGGGACAAACGCGCTCCGTAACCACCCAACAGATGTGGCCGTCTTTCCCTGGGCCCGATCACTCGTAATGGACACAGGTCTCACGAGGCTACACTTGATCGCTTTCACGGTTGGATAATACGGAAGAGAGAGAGAGAGAGAAAAGAGAGAAACTGAGAGAGAGAGAGAGAGAGAGAGAGAGAGAGAGAGAGAGAGAGAGAGAGAGAGAGAGAGAGAGAGAGAGAGAGAGAGAGGGAGAGAGAGAGAGAGAGAGAGAGAGAGAGAGAGAGAGAGAGAGAGGGAGGGGGAGAGACAGAGACAGAGACAGAGACAGAGAGAGAGAGAGGGGGAGAGAGAGAAGAGAGAAACTATGAGAGAGAGAAGAGAGAGAGGGGAGAGAGAGAGAGAGGGAAAGAAAGACAGAGAGAGGAGGAGTAGAAACAGACATAGGCAGACATACAGAAACGGACTGACAGACACACATGCAGAAACATAATTATACATATTACATAAACAGACAAACAGATACAGGAAAACGGAGAGTGAATACGATAGATTAATAGAGATTGTTGGAAGACAGACAGACAGACAGAGACAGATATACAGAAACATGTACATTGTAAACAGACAGACAGACAGACAGACAAACATACAAAAATACAGGCAGAAAGACGGAGAGGGACTACGATATAGATTGTTGAAAGGCAGAGAGAGAAGAGAGAAATAATAAGCGAGTAGGAGAAACAGAAAGAGATAGACATACAGAAACAGACCAACAGACAGACAGACATACAGGCATACAAACATACAGACAGACATACAGAGATACAGATACATACATACAGAAACAGACATACAGGCAGGAAGACGGAGAGAGCCATTACGATAGATTAATAGAGATTGTGGAAAGGTAGCTAGAGAAGAGAGAGGAAGACAAACATTATGCAGAGAGACAGAGACCGAGAGAGAGAGAGACAGAGAGTTAAGAGGAGGTGAAGAGGTGTCATGTTCTACGGCGAAGGAAAAGACAAGGCGGAGGTGACGAACTACAAGATTAATCCCTCGCTCTTGAACGTGTGACTTCACCAGGAAACCCCCCCTCCCTCTCCCCTCCCCGACAATATCCATTCAGGCCTCAGCTGCTGTCTCCCATTCCTTTTCCTTCTTCATAGTTGATTCGTCGGACACGGTTGATTGCAGATATAGCGTCTGTTGGACATA
>CATLJK010000125.1:0-18954 GCA_949987565.1 Luidia sarsii
TGGCCAAATCAACCAAGGTTGAGGAAGGTCGGACGAAAGCCGTTTCACACGGAAGGAATGTTCATCAGCTGCGGGCAATGGCTGGTGTCACGCATAGGTGCTGTTAATAAGTTACCCCGGCTGGGCCGAGACGTTTCGACACAGCTTTCCCGCCTGTTAGTTTTACATCGAGGAATAGTGATAACTGTAACAGGGGTGTGTGTACACCTTGCGCTATAGTGCGGCCATGACCAAATGGAACAATGGCAACACGACTTACAAGTCTGTGCATTGACAGTTGGGGGGTCGACGCTGGAGTCGTTGTTGTTGCTGATATTGCTCCTGTTGTGATTGGTGCTATAACAAACGAAGCAAATCTCTCAAAGATATCCTTTATACTACAGGCTACTTACAACATGGAGGAATTGTTCCTCCATGCTTACACTAAGGTGGCTAATGCCGGGAGAGCTGTAGCACTCTTGGGTATAGTTTTGAAAGTTCGATGAAGATTCTATGAAAGTTCCATTCCCGTCGCTTTTCTCCCGACCAAGGAGGAGCTCAAATTCCAAGCTACACTGGCGGTCTCCATCGTTGGTATGACTGTAGGCGAAGTGCGCCAAAACCAAGAACTATACTGGGACCACTCGTATAAGTCTATGTCCGAATATTGGGCAATGGCCGTTACGGGCGTCACACGTACAATATTAAACGTACAGCTCGCTGCGGTAATGGACCGGAAGCTGGGACACTAACTTACAGACAGTAGCGCGAACTTAGCCCCTCCAAAACTCATCCCTTTTACTTAAAGCCGCTACACAACATGAACATTTGTAAGAACGAAAAACAGAAATGTTCACAGATTTACATGAAACTTATACAGTTTGAAGACGGTTATAGTAGAAACCTCGCACTGAAATATTTCTGCCTAAAATGTTGTATTTTGGGCAACAAGAGTAAAAAAAAAATCGTTTACGTCACACTGAGATCTAAACTATTTTTCGGATTAGTATACGGCGTTGAATGCTGCATTTTCGCGAAACAAATGAAGCGGTTTTTCACTATATTCTCGAGATTCGGTTGGCGGATTGAGCAGAAGTTTTCACAGGTGTGCTATTTCATGCATATGTTGGATCAGACAACGAATGGATGCTATTCTTTGACCTCGACCAATGTTGTGTAGGGGCTTTAATAGATCCTCGACTCTATATCTATCCAGGATAGCGGGGACTGGCTCCAAAATCCCCCCACACTCCCTCCCTACGTCTGTGGGTGGTAAGGATCAAGTAAGATCAACTTGAGGCTTTTTTTCAATGTTTTCCCTTTCTGCGACCTTGACAACAAAGTTAAAGGAAACAAATAAACAAAACCGGAAAAGCCATTTCGGGACTTTTCCCCCGGGCAAAAAGAAAGAGGTTTTTTTTTCTTCATTCGCGACGTTTTCATCGAGCGCTTAACGGGTTTACCACATTCGACGATTTTTCTTCAATTAGAACATTTTTTCCCCTCTCTCCCCCTTTCCCTCTTCACTTCACTCCTCTCCCAGTAAGAGCCTGAATACCAGAGCACGGACGCACAAATCCCCCCTTCTCAATCGAATCGAATCATGATTTAATTTTGTGCAAGAGTACAATGTCCCTAAAACAAAATTGCCCGCTCTCCGCATCGAAAGTTTGTCCATTGTTGACGGTGAGCTGGTAGTGGTGTAGTAGTGGTTCCACCGTTCTTTTCGTAATTTAAAGTTATTTGGGAAACAAGCCGGCCCAATCGTCTAGCGATAAATGACTTGATGAACACACACGCCCCACGAGGCTGACATGTCAGTCAGTACCTGGGCAGCTGGCAGCGAGCCAGTCACCCACCAACACCCCCCCTCTCCTCCGAGGGAGAGGAGAGCGAGCGAAAGAGAATCTGGGGGAAGAGGCAGAGGCAGAGACGGAGGCAGATGCAGAGGCAGAGGCAGAGGCAGAGGCAGAGGCAGAGGCAGAGGCAGAGGCAGAGGCAGAGGCAGAGGCAGAGGCAGAGGCAGAGGCAGAGGCAGAGGCAGAGGCAGAGGCAGAGGCAGAGGCAAAGGGAGGGGCAGAGGCAGAGGCAGAGGCAGAGGCAGAGGCAGAGGCAGAGGCAGAGACAGAGGCAGAGGCAGAGACAGAGGCAGAGGCAGAGGCAGAGGCAGAGGCAGAGGCAGAGGCAGAGGCAGAGGCAGAGGCAGAGGCAGAGGCAGAGGCAGAGGCAGAGGCAGTGGCAGAGGCAGTGGCAGAGGCAGAGGCAGAGGCAGAGGCAGAGGCAGAGGCAGAGGCAGAGGCAGAGGCAGAGGCAGAGGCAGAGGCAGGCAGAGGCAGAGCAGAGGCAGAGGCAGAGGCAGAGGCAGAGGCAGGAGGCGGAGGCGGAGGCGGAGGCGGAGGCAGAGGCAGAGGCAGAGGCAGAGGCAGAGGCAGAGGCAGAGGCAGAGGCAGAGGCAGAGGCAGAGACAGGGGCAGAGGCAGAGGCAGAGGCAGAGGCAGAGGCAGAGGCAGAGGACAGAGGCAGAGGCAGAGGCAGAGGCAGAGGCAGAGGCAGAGGCAGAGGCAGAGGCAGAGGCAGAGGCGGAGGCGGAGGCAGAGGCAGAGGCAGAGGCAGAGGCAGAGCAGAGGCAGAGGCAGAGGCAGAGGCAGAGGCAGAGGCAGAGGCAGAGGCAGAGGCAGAGACAGGGGAGGCAGAGGCAGAGGCAGAGGCAGAGGCAGAGCAGAGGCAGAGGCAGAGGCAGAGGCAGAGGCAGAGGCAGAGGCAGAGGCAGAGGCAGAGGCAGAGGCAGAGGCAGAGGCAGAGGCAGAGGCAGAGGCAGAGCAGGGCAGAGGCAGAGGCAGAGACAGAGGCAGAGGCAGAGAGGCAGAGGTAGAGAAAAAGAGGCAGAGGCAGAAAGTAGAGGCAGGGCAGAGAGGCAGCCAAAAGGTTTACACATGGAGACAGAGCGACACAGGGCGACACAACCAAAGTTACTGCGACATATAGAGAGAGAGAAAGGAGAGATAAAGAAAGAGAGGCACATAGAGCTATAAGAGGGAGACGGAGAGAGACAAAGGAAGATGGAGACAGATGGAGAGACATTATAAAGAGACAGAGACACAGTGACAGAGACAGACAGAGTGACAGAGACAGAGAGCAACCGAGGGGAAGGACCATGCACGGAAAGACAGACGATTCAGCTCAGCTTCGCGTTGGCAGTTTCGTGAACTTGACACACAGATCTGACCTCCTGACCCTCATTATGACGTAATGGCACGATCATCTGGCGGGGTTTTCTTTTTCGTCCTCAAATTTCAGAAGGACAATGTTGCAACTGCAAAACTGCATGTTCGCTGACGACTAGCGGTCTACATGAGAGAAGATGTTGAGAGTTCCCTAGGCCCGATAGTTTCGTTTGTATATAGCGAGTGTTTCTCTAAACAAGATGAAGAAGAAACGTAAACAAAGCAGAAGTGTGCGAGCTATGAATTGATGGAGGAGCACGTTTGAATAAAAGACCGACCATTTCACTTTTGCAAAAAAGAACAAGAACGAAAAGTTCCTTTCCCGTTTGATCGGGGGAAAGCCTCCAGCCGTTATGAGAAGCATACGGTTACACTTTCCAGAAGTTCGACGTCTGTGCCGATTCGATTTTTTATTGTCGAATCTGAGAAAGAAATGGGATATCAACTAGGGTATAACAACGCGAGCTAGCTGTAAGTCGCGCCACGAAAGGTCCCGGAAAACGGCACAGTAAGCCTACAATCCGCTCCGAAGCCGGTATGGGATAACCAAGCCGGGGTCCGGGTCGCGCCCGTGGAACTTGCAGTAGCCGTCATCATCCGAGCAGGCGTATCGATGCCGCGATGTCCCCAACGTGACCCCGCGTCACACGTTCAAGTCGCACACGAACAGCGACTATAATGCTCTATCACTGACAACGGCGAATCGGTGAACTGTCCAACCCCCTCCCCCCACTTCTGACAGCAAGGGTCCGTGTTCACATTCATGTTTACGATGGGGGAATATATCGTGTGGTCTCCCAGCGAACCAACTACCCCATAGCAGCCCCCGGTTTTGTTTTTATCCGGCGACAACCCGTGTTTACGTCGGCGGGTTTTTGCTTACCAAACAACCACTCGGTTTGTTTGCAAATACAAAACGGAGAGTCGGTTTTTATTTTCTAGTCTCGGAGACCGAAAAACCGGAGACTTATCATGAACAGCCTTCTATACCCACACACATCCGAGTAAAGGCAGCCCTTCTTGTTGAAACTCTAAGCTTCTTTTTGTTTAGCAAAACGTAGCTTCAGAATCACACAAAGAAAGGATCGAAAAACTGGTTAGTTTGGGAAGACTGGAAACGGTGCATTTACGACGCTATCGCTAGGTCGTCTTGCAATGACAATCGGTCTGATAAACGGAACTAATTCAATGAGGGTTTGCCTTGCCCCACGTGATTACGCTGAATTGCATTTTCCTCGTCACCAATGGTAGTAATTGAGAGACATTTAGGGGATAAGTTTCAGTCTGAGTAGACTGGTCATATGTAAAAATCACAAAACTGCATGAAGTTTGAGGCGCTTAAAAATAATGGCACCGCATTTTTGTTTGCGTGTATAATAATTATGTACGGTCAAAGACCCATGGTGAAAAACTACGCGTGGTGAAATGAATACGCTTTCTATTAGCGAAATGAAATCCAAAGTAAATGCAACAATAATGTTTTTTGGGGGAATGAAGTTAATAAGAAGAAATGAATTATGGATAGAAACTGGTCAACGGAGTTAGGTATAAGTCGATTGTTTACGGTCAATTGCTTGGAGATCATCGTGTGCATGAAGTAACGAGGCAACGACTCGATTTTGAAAGCCCCTTAAATGTTTCCCGTGCTGGCCTTCGAGTGACATTAATCTTGGTCGTTATTAGTTGGTTTAATAGGCCCCGGCCAAGGATCCGATGAGATACGATCGGAATAAGTGTCACCTTTAAAGCTAAGGATCAGGCAGCTATTTTGTTGTTGGGAGAGGGGGGGGGGGGGTAAGTAAGCAGTCATGACAATCATATTAGAACAACTACCGCCTCCGATTCATTTGGGGGAATTGAACTTGGGGAAGGTAGGCGGAGTAATTGATCGACGAAACCCCAGCGTGTTTTAGGACCGTTTTACGGGCCGTCGATCGGTGCGCACAGACGGGGAGGCGATGCATGAGAAGCGCGCTACAGGGACAGGACGTACACGGGACGACTTTCCCGCCAACATTTTGATTGGTCGTCAGTGGCCCAGTGACTCGTTAATCCGACACCCAGGGGCCTCGGTGGGATTCGAACCGGGGCCCCGCTCATGGGTCGACACACGGACATTCACGGTAATGTACCCCCCCCCAAAAAAAAAAAAAAAAAAAAAAAAAAAAAGATCAAATCTGAGAATTTGCTGAAGAAATACCTGTCGTAGTAAACTAAACGCCTACTACGCGGTTATAGACGACCTGCAAACAACACGCGTGATTGAAACGTAAATACGAAGCGAGATTTGACTCACCTGCACTTGGTCTACGAACTTTTCTCACGCTGCTCCACGGATCGTATACAGAATTATAAATCCAGCACAGTTCCTATCACCCCTTTTTTCGAGCGCACTATAATCTGTATCCTCTCACGCCCTTCTCGCACTCTCTCTCTCTTAACCCCTTGGCTGAAGTTCGGCCTTGTTTTATAAGAGATCCAGAGCTCCGCTGGGGGTACTGCGTTCTGCGTTCCTGCTGGGTCACGTGACGCGGCTGCTTGCGCGCGCATCACCCCTTCTCTCCGTCTTCCTGATTCTCTCTCGTTCTCTCTCCTTTCACTTTCTGCGTTACTCTCTCCACTCTCGTTCTTCCCCGACTCCCTCTCCCCTCCCCTCTCTTTATCCAACTCCTCATTATCTCGTCCTCTCTCTTTCCCTCTCCCTCTCTCTTTTTCCCCTTTCTGTCCTCTCTCATCTTCGTCTCGTTTTGGCCCTTTTCCTTCCCTCTTTCCCCCTTCCCCTTCCCGGCCCCTCTCTCCCTCCCTCTTTCTATCTTTCTCCCTCAATTTTTGTTCTATCTCCCTCCCTCTTCCATGTCACTCGCTCTTTCTCTCTCTCCCCCTCTCTCCTCTCTCCCTCTGCCCCCCTCTCCCTCTGCCCTCTCTCTCCCTCTCTCCTCTCTTACTCTCCCCCTCTCTCTTCCCCTCTCCCCTCACTCACCTCTCTTCCTCTCTCTCCATCTCTCTCCTCCTTTCTCTCCCTCTCGCTTCTCTCACTCCCCCTCTCCCCCTCTCACCCTCTCTCACCTTTTATATCCCTCTCTTTCCCTCTCTCCTCCCTCTCACTCGTTCTCTCGTTCTGTCTCTCATTCGCTCACTTTATCTCTCTTTGCCCACTCTAACCCCCTTCTCTGTCTGTCTGTCTGTCTGTCTGTCTGTCTGTCTGTCTGTCTGTCTCTCTCTCTCTCTCTCTCTTTCTCCCCCCTCTTTCTCTCTCTCTCTCTCTGTCTCTCTCTCTCTCTCTCTCTCTCTCTCTCCCTCCCTCTCTCCCAAGCCCCCTGTCCCCTATCTCACCTACACCTGGATCTCGCGGGAGGAAAAAACAGGGTGTGTCCTGTATACACCCACATGTGCAGGCGTTGTGCTAGAGTGCTCCGCGTTAAATTCACTGGGTAGACGGCCATTCCGCCTGAGCAACACGCCCGTGCATGCACGAGAGAGCCGCTATAGGCGCTTCAGTAGTTGCGCGGAGTTTCGCCTTGTCGATAGCACGAATCATGCTTGGCAATAACATACGTAAATCTGTCAATAAACGTTTGGTTTAGAAAGCTCAATGTCCTTTGGGTTTGCCCTGTTTTAAGATTGCAGTATTAAAGACTAATGTTGAGTATAAAGATCCGTGAGGTCTATCTTCATAGCCTAGCTTCAGCTGCTTATAAGGCTGAACATATCCACGTGATATAACACAAAGTGCCGAGTAAATGTTTAGTGAAGTCATCCTTGCACGGTGAAACAGAGCAGTAATGAAGTACTTTCTTTCACTCTGAATGACCTCCTGCAATATGCAAATAGCCAAAGGTCAGCGGGCGTGAGCTCGACGTATTAGGACGCATCCTGCTGTTTTTGCAACACCAACACCAAACCGAATTGGGCTCCAGTATAGTAACCTATTGCCTGAAATCCGTCACACGAGACCGCTTCAGAATAACAAGAAAATGCCTGAACATACGAAAAAGAGCTTTGGCATTATCGATCAGTTGGTTTGTCCACACTAGGCTTATAGTTATAATATGATTCTTAACCAGGACTGGCCGTCTATCACTCAAAATAATGTGGACGAAAATCAGGTGAAAATGTCTTGATGCTTCAGGCCAGCACAGTCGAATCCACCCCCAGCACGTTGTTGTTGATTTTTGTCTTGATGAGATTTGCCTCAATCAAACGAGGGGGTATGATCAATTTCCTGCGATGCTGAAAATTCTTGAAAGATTGCCAGGTTTTGTGTTTGTTTTGAATATTCAACCCTGAGCCTCGAGTCGCTGCTGGCCCGGATATTTCCATCTCCTGTCCAGTAAGTCAGAAACGATTACAGCTTCAGCGAGACAACATATCAATGAATCGCAAACAAGGGCATGGACAAGGTCGTGCTTCTCTCTTCTCTCTCTCTCTCTCTCTCTCTCTCTCTCTCTCTCTCTCTCTCTCTCTCTCTCTCTCTCTCTCTCTCTCTCTCACTCACCCTCTCTCTCTCTCTCACTCTCCCTGTCCCCATTTCCGTCTCATATCTCTCGTCCGTCTGCCTGTCTGTCTCTGTCTCTTCCCTCTCTCTCCCTCTCTCTATCTCCTTCTCTGTATCTTTATCTCTGTCTCTTTCTTCTCCTCTCTCGCCTTCCCACTCTAACTTCTCCCCCTCTCTCTTTCTCTACACCTCTGTCTCTCCCTCTCTCGCATTTCACTCGCCCACTCCCGTCCCCTTCCCCCTCTCTTCCACTCTCTATCTCTGCATGCCCCCTCTCTCCCGCGCTCTATAATAATCTCTTTCTCTGTACCTTTCTCCTCCTCTCTCTTTCCTTCCTCCTCTCCTTCCGTCCTCCCTCTCTATTTCTCTCCACCCCCACTCTCTCGCCTGCCTCTCTCCCACTCCCCCCTTCCTCCTCTCGGCCCCGCCCATCCTCTCCCTTTCTCCCTGACCCCCTCTCTCGCCTTTCTCTCTTCCATCACTAGCCCTCACCTCCCCCCTCTTCCGCTCTCTCTCCCACACTTTCTCTCCCTCTCTTCCCCTCTCCCTCTCTCCATTTCTTTCTCTGTCTGTGTCTTTCTCCTCCTCTCTCTCCTCTTCTTCCTCTCTTTCCGCCCTCCCTCTCTCTTTCTCTCCACTTCTCTCCCCTCTTCCCCCTCTCTCGCCTTCCTCTCTCCCACCTCTCCCCTTCCCCCTCCCTCTCCCTCTCTCTATTTCTTTCTCTGTATCTCTGCCTCTTTCTCCTCATCTCTCTCCCCTTCCCCACCCCCCTCTCTCTCTCTCACTCTCTATCTCTCGCACCTTCCTCTCACCCACTCCATTCTCCCCTTCCCCTTTCTCTCCCACTCTTTCTCCCCTCTCTCCATTCTCTCTCACCACCCCCACTCTCCCTCACACACACCCTCTTTCTCTCCCCTCCCCCTCCTCGTTCGCTCTCTCTCTTACTCTAACAAAGTGCAGCTCCCACGGCTATTTTCGGAGTCTGTTTACGAAGTGCCAAATCTAAAGCAAATGTTGCCGGGTTAACGACTCATTGTCGTGTGCAATCTGGTGGAAAGGAGAGCTTAGTTCCCGGAGAAACAAAACGGTCGTTGGCTAATTGCTTCTGACCGCCCGACCTTCAGCAGAAAACAATTTGCGAAAGCTCGCACCAAACACACGCGCTGGGTGGCTCAGGTGGTAGAGCGCCTGCACGTTGAGACAGAGGCTCTGCTTCGAATCCCGGTCAAAGTAATAAAAATGTGTATGTTCAACCGATGAAGTATTTGCACTCGGAACTCTTTCCTTAGTAGTTTGATTAGGGAAGAGGTCATAAGCAAGAAACACTATAGGAATGAGTCGAACAAAAACATGAAAAACTGACTGGGAACTTTTGGAAAAACAAAACAAAGGAGACTTTGACTGGACCGAGACTTGAACCCGAGACCTGTGGTTTTAAGTACCAGGCGCTCTTACCATCTGAGTTACTCAGCTCGTAGATGGTGACCTTCCCAAATAATTAGTCAACAAGTCTTTGCCGGGGTATAAGTGTTGAATGCTTCTGGCTGGCTCTCACAACCCGGTATTAAAGCCATTTACTTGACTATTTGGGAAGGGACGTGATAGCTCAGAAGGTAAGAGCGCTGCTACTCAAAGCCGGAGGTCTCGAGTTCAAGTCCCGGCCCAGTCAAAGTTTTCGAGACCATTTTTCACGGCGAAATGGAAAAATCGGACCAGCGGGAAAAGCCAGCCATGCACCGAACGCAATTGCGTGCGTTGATTCTTTGGCCGCAAGCCAAGCCTGGGTGATAAAGCAAATATCGCACTTGTTGTGCTCGGATTCACACTCAAGTGCAAGTCTTCCAAAAACTCGTTAGTTCTTCGATGAGTGTGTAACTTTTTTGGGGATATATGCTGTGCATTTGTGATACAGTAGGCCTTCGACACGACATCGCACGTTACCTAGCCAACCCTCAAGACTTTTGTTTCGTTCTGCACACGTTCTTGTACGCAGCATGGCCAAGCACTCCTTCTCGTTCTTGAAGCCAATTCTACTCATCATCTTCACAAACACGACGGAGCTTAAAACGAGTCCATACGAACAGCTCGCGTTGAATAAGGCCAAGTGGAGAAACAACATTTCGAAAGTGCAACGAACAGGAGACGGTTTCGAATAATTATGACATGTAAGGGCTACCGTACATTTTCTTGAATTTCTGACACATCCTGTATGCAGAGGATTGATCCGTGTATATATACATGCACGGAACATTAAATGCGGCGACTTAAGGGATTGTTTTCCAGGAGCAAAAGGTGAAGTAGCTTTGGCTATAAACCCCCAAAATAGCTCCCTCTCCCCTTCTCTTTTTTGTCGTCAGAGGAAATTGTCCATATTATGATACAAAAAAAAATATCACTCGGTCAGTGAGGAGCGTCGATTGATGAACACTTCCCATCCCGTGGATCGGGGATGTTGAATTGGCCGGGTCGGGAAATCGGTTGGTCGGCGTTGAAGGAGTTAAGAATTCAGGAGGCCATCAGTTTTGGGGGGTATACCTTTTCGGGTCGCTGTACTTCGACGTGGATGGAGGATTACCACGGGGTTTTTTGTTTGCTTTAATGACCGCGTGGATGCTCGGGCTGTCCCCGTAATGGTCATTGGGTCGTATATTAATACCAGGCCCGCTAGCTATCATAGCAAGCCGATAACCAAGCGATGTGACACTATAGTAAAAAGCGACAAGTAAGCCTTGCGTACGAGGGCCCAGCAGCCGATTTCAAGAAAAGTTACGCAACGTAAGTCTTGCGCCAAATGGCTCTTTTATGCACTATTTAGAAAAGGCAGCAAAATGTTGAGTAAGTTACGCAACAAAATGTTGCGTACGCAACATTTGAAGTTTCGTGAAATCGGCAGCTGGCCTCAATAGGAGCAGAGGCGAGGACAGCAATGGCAGCGACAGCGACAACGACAGTCATGTCATTGACGACGACAGCGACAACGACATTCATGCCATTGACGACGACAGCGACAACGACAGTCATGCCATTGACGACGACAGTGACAACGACAGTCATGCCATTGACGACGACAGCGACAACGACAGTCATGCCATTGACGACGACAGCAACAACGACAGTCATGCCATTGACGACGACAGCGACAACGACAGTCATGCCACTGACGACGACAGCGACAACGACAGTCATGCCATTGACGACGACAGCGACAATGACAGTCATGTCATTGACGACGACAGCGACAACGACAGTCATGCCATTGACGACAGCGACAACGACAGTCATGCCATTGACGACGACAGCGACAACGACAGTCATGCCATTGACGACAGCGATAACGACAGTCATGCCATTGACGACAGCGACAACGACAGTCATGCCATTGACGACAGCGGCTGCGCGAGGAGGTATAACTTCCTCAGGAGCCATGGCATTGGCAGCACAAAGGAACACACATGGCCACAAACTGGAACTATGGTCGTGTTGGCCGCGTATCTGTGACTGTTGCAGGTATAAGGCGATAATCAACGCCAAAGTGATTAAAGGTAATGGGTGCATCATTTTGCGATGGTCAGGAAATCGCTTCTAGGCTTTGCTGAACTCAACGTATCCGTGAAATAACGCATGTCACATGTCAATAACGCAAGTTTCGGCTGAATCTGTCGACCACGTCATGAGAAAAACCGTGAAAACGAAATCAAATGGTAAACATTTTCAGACATAGAGGGCTGCAATTTATTGTAAAAGGAACTTTGTGAAACCAAATAAATTATAAAGGTGGGGCTACGAACAGTCATGGGGCCACAGCCCACAGCAAAGCAACAACTGCAGCAGCTACAGTAACTGCAGCCACTAGTTCGATGGCAAGAGCGATGAGAATAGCAACGAACCACTGCAGCTGAGTACAGCATTGGGCCATATCCTTAAGTAACTGCAGCAGCAACCACTATACCAAAGCAACTACAGCAGCAACCACTATACCAAAGCAACTGCAGCAGCAACAACTATACCAAAGCAACTGCAGCAGCAACCACTATACTAAAGCAACTGCAGCAGCAACCACTATACCAAAGCAACTGCAGCAGCAACCACTATACCAAAGCAACTGCAGCAGCAACTACCATACCAAAGCAACTGCAGCAGCAACTACCATACCAAAGCAACTGCAGCAACAACCACTATACCGAAGCAGTACAACATACCGAGTATGGTTTGTTAAACTGTAGCACCAGCAACATTAGAAGCAGTAACTAGTAAGGGCTAGCCACACAACACCAGTAGCGGCAGCAGCAACCACCACGCAGCGAGTACCGCCATACAGGGCACACCGGCAGACGCTAGCGGGAGCTATAGTCCTCTCTAAAGATGGCGCGGTGTTTTCAAGGAATCGGTGGGATCATGGGCAAGCGATTGTTTCAGGTTGGTCTCAGGTGCCGAGTGACGCAGGAATCCTAGCTGCCCCTCCCTTTTCTTTCAAGGTCTCGCTCTCTCTCCCTGGCCCTCTGTCTCTCTCTCCCTCTGCCTCTCTCTTTCTCTCTCTCTCTCTCCCCCTCTCCTCTCTCTCTCTCTCTCCCTCTCTCTCCCTCCTTCCTTCCCTCACTCCCTCTCTCTCCCCTCTCCCTCCCCACCCTCTCTCTATCCCTCCCTCTCTCCCTCTCTATCTCTCCCCCTCTCTCAGTCCCTCTCCCTCTCTCTATCTCTTTCTCTCTCTCTTTCTCTTTTCTCATGAAAAACCCAGCTGGTGAACTGTGGATGAACCCAGTGCGCGGGGCATGGTGTGAGCAAGCCGGTAATCAGGACTCCGGCGTGCCTCTTACGTGCCTCTTGCTCGCGCTGACTGGGTATGTACAGTATGCTCGCGGAGATGGGCGGCTTCGCGTCGAGTTGACGCATCGGGCCCGGGCGGCCGACCGACTGCGAGCAACGGCAGCCAGTCAAGGAGAAAGAGAGGGATCCCTGACACCCATCCCCACCAAAAACACCCCCAAAACCAATATAGAATGGGACAGCTCTGCAAGATAAAAATGTCCGACCCATGCTTTGGGCGAGTCACCGACAATCTGCTCTCGGTCGAATCACTTCTTGTTTCTCGCGCGCACTCGCCCTATTAGCGTATACGAATGCGAGGGGGGAAAACCGAAACGGTTGATTTGTGATGTGGAGTTCCCTGACTCTACGATTTCTCCTTTGAGGGACGTGCTGGGTTACGGTATAGCACCCAATAGGTAAAACAGCTGTTGGCCTACGGAGATTAGAGTGCGGATTGAAATGACCTCATAATAAATAATTACGGACAATGCAGTGTGGTGTTCTGTATCGTGTTTTGCCCCTTCAATGCTTCGTAACGAACCAATTCGATGACAAATGCAACGCGGCTCTGCATAATCGTGATGTGATGTTAGCATCGTCGAGCAGGGCCAACCTGCATTGACTCGCAATGTAAGAGCTCTGATTTACGAGAAAGGGGAAAATGTGTTTTGAACTTGAACCTGCTTCCTGTATGGAAACGATCGCGAGCTACAGGGACCGAAAACACGCGGGGCAGATGGCACGGGGTTGAGTCACGAATGATCCACTTTGAACATTGTGTCCTTCGTAAACGAAACATTTCTGGCTGGTCGAGGGGGTTTGGCAGTGCACATCAGAAAATGAAACTTTGGCTGCTGTGTGGGTGAGTATATCTCCGCGAGAGACCATCTCAGCTGCTGGGAAGGAAGCCTGTAAGCCCACTGTCGGCAGATGGTTAATCCGACGTGGTTGCTCTGGCTGCAATGCGATCGCAGTTGCACAGATGCGTTCGGGAGCCGTCAATATTTCTGTGTCTTGTCCCATTGTAGCTCCCATCGCTCGTCACAGATATGACTTGCGTCGATAATTCAATGGAGATTTGCAATCGCCCTTTTTAAGCGTGTCTATTCTCAGTAATCAGTTCCAATGGCCAAAGCCACGTACAACAAAAACTATTTGCTCTTGAATGATTTTTTTTTGGGGGAAATTCAGATTACAAAGTAATGGTGATGGTGGTGATGGTGATCGTGATGATGGTCGTGATGATGATCGTGATGATGATCGTGATGATGATCGTGATGATGATCGTGATGATGATCGTGATGATGATCGTGATGGTGATCGTGATGATGATCGTGATGATGATCGTGATGATGATCGTGATGATGATCGTGATGATGATCGCGATGCTGATCGTGATGATGATCGTGATGATGATCGTGATGCTGATCGTGATGATGATCGCGATGCTGATCGCGATGCTGATCGTGATGATGATCGTGATGATGATCGTGATGATGATCGTGATGATGATCGTGATGATGATCGTGATGATGATCGTGATGATGATCGTGATGGTGATCGTGATGATGGTCGTGATGATGATCGTGATGATGATCGTGATGATGATCGTGAAGATGATCGTGATGATGATCGTGATAGTGATCGTGATGGTGATCGTGATGGTGATCGTGATGATGATCACGATGACGGGGAGGGGTGTGGTTGAGGAGGGGGAGGCGTAGGAGGATGAAGATAATAATGAGAATCATCACAGTCGTCACTCAGAATCTAGTTGTGGGGAGGCCGCCATCTAAGGGCTGGATAGCTCAGATGAGAGCACTGCTTTTTGCATGGGAAGGCTGTCATTTAAGAAGTGGATCGCTTAGATGAGAGTGGTGGTACTATTAGGGAAGGCTGCCATCTAAGGGCTGGATAGCTCAGATGGAAGAGCCCTGGTACTATTTGGGAAGGCTGCCATCTTAGGGCTGGATAGCTCAGATGGTAAGAGCGCTGGTATGCATAACCAGAAGATCCTCTCTAGTCATAATTTCTTTTGCCATTTTCTTTCTTCAAAAAAAAGGAATGTAAACAATGAGGAAAAGTTGCACGCCTAAAAATAACTCCAGGCAAGTCCAAAATAAAGAAGAATTTTTTTTTCATTCGACCCTATCTTGCCCTCTCCACCTTCCACCGCTCTCTGTTTCAATCCTTCCCCTTCACGGAGCCACCTGTCCATACGCATTCTGACTCGGGCACATGTGCCGTGCAGAGCAGGGTATTACGGGGGATTACGCGGGCCACGCTGATCGGAAAACGCCCAGCGTCACAAGAAAAGAACCCTGAAATCTACCAGCGTTATCGCCCAAAACAAGGCTAGAGAGCCATTCAAGGTTAAGGGCTAAGGAAAGAAGGAGATAGAGAGGGACTCAGGAAGGCTGGAGATAGGATTTGATATTCCTTAAAAAAGGCAAGGTCGTAGGCAGGTGGAAAACAAGAATTCGAGATGGAGGGAGAACGAGGGAAGAAGCTGTTTTGAAACCTCCCGGTTCTACGCCTATAGGGTAGATAGAATGTGCGGGTGAGATGAGGCAAAATAGCACCGAACGATGTAAACAGTCCGCTTTGTTTTGCATGTATATATAGGCACTGCTCTGTCCTTGGAAGTGTGCGATTGATTTTGGTCCTCACGACCCGGGAGCTGGAGTTCTGGTGACCAGTAAATGGTCTCAATTGATATTCTAACGAACATGGGTGTTATGTGGCATTAAGTGGTACTGGTGGGGGGTTGGCCAAGTGAGGGGAGGGGGGCAGATTTAGGGGCCTTTGAAAAATCGACGAGTCAGAAGTGATGACAGGCTAGGGGATCTGAGAACTCAATTAGGCGTACTTCTACGGGTAGTTCGCCCGCAAGGGAGCAGGAGGGGAGGAGGGTGAAGGGGAGGCTTCATGGGCCAGGCAACACAACACCGAGTTCGGACATTCACCTAGCCTTGATTTAACCTTCAGTATGCCCGGCAGCGCTTTCCCAGGGGTCGTATTCGTAAACACACACACATGCCATAAGCATACACATACATACAGATACATAATACCTTGCATACTCATACTCATACTGCCTACTTGCTTGCTTGCTTGCTTGCCTAACTGCCCGGCTACTTGCTTGATTGCTTACCTATAGGCTATACCTGCCTGGCTACTTGCCTGCTTAATTGTTTGCAGGTTGCTGGGAGAATGCTTGCTTGCTTACTTGCCTGATTGTTTGCTTGCTTGCTTACTTGCTTGATGGTTTGCTTGTCTGCTTACTTGCCTGATTGGTTGCTTGCTTACTTACTTGCCTGTTTTTTAGCTTGCCTGCTTACTTGTCTGATTGTTTGCTTGCTTGCTTACTTGCCTGATTGTTTGCTTGCTTGCTTACTTGCTTGATGGTTTGCTTGCTTGCTTACTTGCCTGATTGTTTGCTTGCCTGCTTACTTGCCTAATTGTTTGCTTGCTTGCTTACTTGCCTGATTGTTTGCTTACTTGCTTACTTGTCTGATTGTTTACTTGCTGCTTGCTTGCTGTCTGCTTGCCTCATTGCATGGCCACTTGCCTGTTTGCTTGCAGGTTGCTGGGAGAATGCTTGCTTGCTTTCTTGTTTGTTTGTTTGCTTGCTTGCTGCATGCTTGCCTCCTTGCCTGGCAATACTTGCCTGATTGTTTGCATGCAGGTTGCTTGCATGTTCCCCTCTGAAAACGGACCGGCCCTCAAAACATTTGACGTCTGTCTCTTTTCAGAAGCACATCCACATATAATCATACAAAAAGAGATGTAGTATTTCTACCACGGTTCCTCAAAATTATGTTTCTACATGCTGTTAAAACAAACCAAATTCCTAACTTGGTATATACGTGTACCTTCACCGAGGACTGCCTGGAATCCACACACAAATATCATTACACGTATCATAAACCAATGCCGCACCGCGCTTTGGACACCGTGCAGGCACAGGCCTATACCAAGGGCATGCAGCGATTGAAGACGGGAGCTTTGAAATGAACGGAGTGCAGCTAGCTGCAGGAACGCACGTCCAACCGAGTACGGCGAGTTACCGATTGCGGAGCGCCAGATGGACTTCAAATCTCCCCCACACCCCTCCCACGCTTCTCCGCTGCGCTGTAATCCACGGGGGATACAACCCTGATTATTTTGCGGTCGACCGGTATTCGTCTTGGGGGCTTGAAGGCGAGACGAACGATGCCTACCGTCGACCAGCGGAACGTTCTTTCAATCTCAATTCAAGAATAAGCCTACCATTAATTATGTCCAGATAATGCTACTCATTTTTCGAGGAATAGTCCCGGCTGCAAAAAGGGTGGTTTTTTTTTATTAAATCTTGGAGGCAATACAGAAAATGACGATTGATCTCTGAGAATAAAAAACAGGACTTGATCGAAAGTGAGTGTTTTTTTTATATATACTGCGTTCTATGGGAGCTTGGTTTGATAGTGATCTGCAACCTTACGAGGACAATGCACCCTCCCCCATCTTCTCTCTGAGGAGAGGGCGCCCTTCTCAATGACGTCACGAGTGTGAGGTTCACATAGAATGTGGAGGTTCGGTTGGCTTGTTCAGTACAAGGTATTCGCAAAGGAACTTGGGCCATACGCTCGTATCTATAGATACCCGTAACATTAAAAACGGCTATATAAGAGAAGTGTGACCGAAGCATAAGCCCGAGCCTAAGCCTTCATTTTGTAAACAGCCATAATTATATGAAGTAAAAACAAAAAAACTGTTGCAAACTGTCCACTGTCTAAAATGATCTGCAATACATGAATCTCAAAAGTTAGAGGGCCTGACGTTTCGATCCAAGCAGGACTTTTCTCAAAGGCAAAGAGAAAGATCCTGCTAGGATGGAAACGTCAGGCCCTCTAACTTTTGAGAGCCATAATAATGATAGAGAATTGATGCGCTGCAAGGGAGCATTACATTGTCACGGTATGCATCACATCAGCCGATGATATTCAGTCATTTCAACCCTCGTTGGAGTTCCGTGCCTTTAGATTTGTGTTCGTACCAATGAACGGCAGCGCGGCACCTTGTCTCACGCCTCGGCCGCGCGCGTTCTGGGGCGAAAATGTCGTGACGGGTGGTCCCCTTGTCTGATTCGCTGGCAACCCACATCCCTCCCACAATGTAACCACTACTCAATTCACGGTGGGGTCTTTTTACGGGGATCATTAGCCTCAAATTAAGCCGGGATTTTGTGGGGGATTCATTTTTTTGCGGTCGTCCGTCTTCTAAGCATGCCGCGTCCACGTTGGGGGAAAAAGTGGGTGGTTTTGGTTTTGGGATGACATTTGAGGGTCAAAATAGTCGAAAGTGTTGTCATTTTACAGGGGGGTAGGGGTAAGGTGTGGTCAATAAGAATGCGGTCCTATCGGGTGAGGGGTTAAGGGAGGTTATAGTCTCTATAACTCCTTATAAAAACAGCAGAAGTTCAAGAAAACTGTCCCTTTATTCCACGTATTAGAAATTCAAAACCTAGAAAAAATATTTAGAGGTCTTGACATTTCGATCTTGGCAGGACCTGATTCGATGGAAATCCCTGCGGATTCTGGCAGGGCCTCCGAGAAAGGTCAAGCGGCAAACCCTACGTCAGACCCTCCAAATTGAAAAGGCTTCTGGTCACCATCAGTTTTTGGGCTGTATTTCTTGAAAATATTGTAAAATGTTAGCGGGCCTTGAGTCCCAAGTAGGACTTTACTCAGAGGATGGGGGAGGAAGGGGGGGGGGCTCTACGATCTTGGCGGGACCTTTCTGAGAGGCGTTTTATCCGACCTTGCGTGCCCCAAAAGGTCAGTTGGTATAATTCTGGTATATCAAATTGTCGGGGCAGTCTAATTGTTGAGCAGTTTTTCCATGCGCCACTTTAAATCCCGTTTTCGGGAATACGACGACGACAACAGCAACAAGAACAACAACAGCAACAAGAACAACAACAGCAACAACAACAACAACAACAACAGCAACAGCAACAGCAACAGCAACAGCAACAGCAACAGCAACAGCAGCAACAACAACAACAACAACAACAACAACAACAACAACAACAACAACAACAACAACAACAACAACAACAACAACAACAACAACAACAACAACAACAACATCAACAACAACAACAACAACGACAACAACGACAACAACAACAACAACGACAACAAAAACAATAACAACGACAACAACAACAACAAAAACAACAACAACAACGACAACAACAACAAAAACAACGACAACAACAGCGACGACGACGACAACAACAACAATAACAACAACGCTCTGAATTCAAAAGTTGTTTTTCGACTTTCAAACTATAGTGGAAGAGAAAGCTTGAGTATAGGTCCACGTCCCTTGGGCCACGTCCCACATCACCTCCATCTCACAAAAACGATCCCAGAGCGAAGCCCAAGTGGGGAGAGAATCCGT
>CATLJK010000126.1:0-2500 GCA_949987565.1 Luidia sarsii
CTCGCCCGCGGCGGGCCGCGCGGAGGAGGACGGTGAGTGGGAGACGCAAGGGGGGCGAGTCGCCTCCGGGATCCGGGGCCCCGGGACGCCGGGGCTCGGCCTCGAATGCGCCGCCGGGACCGGAGCGCTGAAGGAGGGGCCCGAACGCAACTCCCGAAGCGCGTCGCGGCCCTCCCCCTGAGGGGGGAGGAGGG
Source organism: Luidia sarsii (assembly GCA_949987565.1). Taxonomy (NCBI): domain Eukaryota; kingdom Metazoa; phylum Echinodermata; class Asteroidea; order Paxillosida; family Luidiidae; genus Luidia; species Luidia sarsii. The sequence continues at coordinate 195 of CATLJK010000126.1, forward strand.
TCGCGCGAGAGAAAGGGGCGACCGGTCCCAGCGGCGGCGCGGCTCCCGCCGTGGTTTTGCTTACCTGTTGTTGGATACTCCGCGCCGTCGGCCACCGGCGCGGTCATCACTCGGTGATCGAACGAAGAGTAACGAAAACCCCCCTCTTTCGAAACGAAGAGAAAAACAATTCTCGGCGGTGGATCACTCGGCTCGTGCGCCGATGAAGAACGCAGCCAGCTGCGAGAATCAGTGTGAATTGCAGAACGCAGTGATCATCGGCATTTCGAACGCACATGGCGGCCCGGGCCCCCCGCGGCCCGGGCCTCGTCCGCCTGAGGGTCGCGACCCGACAGGAATCGCCCGGCGCGGTGCGGAGACGCACCGGCGCCGGGCGCGATAGCGCCCGAAACGCGAGAGCCGGGCCGGATCGGCGGGCCGAGAGAGATCGGAGGCCCGCCGCCGCGCCAGGGGGCGAGGGGAGAGAGACGCGATTCCGGTCGCCGTACGGCGCGCCGGGGAGGGAAGCGGCGAACGAAGCGAGGCGCCGGCCCCGAGAGGCCCGCCGCCCCCGCGACTTTCCCGACCCGACCGAAACGGGGCCGCCGTGGCGTGGCGTCGAGAGACCCCACCACGATAGCCGGCCCGGAAGGGAACGGAGAGGACCGCGCGGGGCGTGCGGGAACTCGGACCGCGTCTCCCGCGGACACCCCCGGCGCGGATGGAGACGGAGAGGGCGGCGCGATCGGTCCCGACTGGAGCGGATACAGAATCGGAGGGAGAAGAGGGAAGGGGCGAGACGGGCTCAAAGGCGGGTTCCGCCGCTCTCCCGGCGCGCGGCGCCGGGCGGCGGGGCCCTCCCGGACCTCGCTCGGCGACCCCGCCCGCGTCTCCCCGAAATTTTCCGCACCGCCGGTGGAGGGACCCGCGTCCGCCGAAGAGAGACGGCGACCGGACGGAGACCCATCCGAACCGATCGACCTCAGGTCGGGCGAGAGGACCCGCTGGATTTAAGCATATCACTAAGCGGAGGAAAAGAAACTAACCAGGATTCCCCCAGTAGCGGCGAGCGAAGCGGGAAGAGCCCAGCGCCGAATCCCCGGGCCCTCGTCGGGACCGCGGGAACTGTGGCGTGAGGAAGTCCGGCCCCGCGGCCGCGGCGGCGCCGAGGTCCTTCTGATCGAGGCCTCCTCCGTCCCACGGCGGGTGTCAGGCCCCTGCGGGCGCCGGCCGGCCGCGGACCAGGGCTTCCGGGAGTCGGGTTGTTTTGTAGCGCAGCCCAAAGGCGGGTGGTAAACTCCATCCAAGGCTAAACACCTGCACGAGACCGATAGAGCACAAGTACCGTGAGGGAAAGTTGAAAAGCACTCTGAAGAGAGAGTTCAAGAGTACGTGAAGCCGTCGAGAAGCAAACGGGAGGGCCGCGCAGATCGGGCCCGGGAGATTCAGCGTCTTTGCCGGCGCGGCCGCGAGGCGGGTCTTGCCCGCACGGACTCCCCCCGCGCGGCCGGGCGAGGGCGGCTCTGCCGCCCGAGTCCGGTCCGGGGGTCCGGCGGGACCGCCCGCGGCCTCCGCGCTCGGCGGCGTGCACTTCTCCCGGGCGCGGCGCCCGCGACCGGTCGGGTCAGTTCGCCGGCAGAGGCCGGCCGGGTGGGGTTCCTCCGGCCAGGCCGGCCCTCCGACGGGGGGGTCGGTCGGGAGAGCCTACAGCCCGGCCGTGTTCGCGCCGGCGGCCCGACCGAGGAAGGGACGACGGGCCGCGCCTGCCCCGCCCGGTCTTCCTCTCCGGCGGCCCCTCGGGGCCCGCCGGAGCAGGGGGGGCCGGGTCGGGGCCGGACCGCCCGGCGGGACGGAGGGCGTCCGGCCGCCGCGACCGTTCTCGGTGGCGGCGGGCGGCGCCCCCGGACCCTCCGCCGGTGTCGGTCGCGCCACGGCGCCCCGGGTCCGCGGGCGATTGTCGCGAGCCTTGCCGACCCGTCTTGAAACACGGACCAAGGAGTCTATCGGGCCCGCGAGTCGGGGGGCCGCCGATCGAGGCCCCGAGGCGCAACGAGAGTGAAGGCCGGCACCGGTCCGGCCGAGGCGGGATCCGGCCGCCTGGCGGCCGGCGCACCGCCGCCCTGCCACGGGCCCTCCGCGGCCGTGGCGGAGGAAGAGCGGGCACGCTAGGACCCGAAAGATGGTGAACTATGCCCGAGCAGGACGAAGCCAGAGGAAACTCTGGTGGAGGTCCGCAGCGATTCTGACGTGCAAATCGATCGTCCGACTTGGGTATAGGGGCGAAAGACTAATCGAACCGTCTAGTAGCTGGTTCCCTCCGAAGTTTC
>CATLJK010000126.1:7500-25000 GCA_949987565.1 Luidia sarsii
GAGAGGAGGGTGCCGGCCGTGCCGCGCGGGGGAAGTGCCGGCCCGGACGCGGCGCGGGGAGCCTCTGGGACTCTGGGTTCCCCGACTCCGAGAGAGGAGGGGGCGGCGTGGCGGGAGGAGGGTGCCGGCCGTGCCGCGCGGGGGAAGTGCCGGCCCGGACGCGGCGCGGGGAGCCTCTCGGACTCTGGGTTCCCCGACTCCGAGAGAGGAGGGGGCGGCGTGGCGGGAGGAGGGTGCCGGCCGTGCCGCGCGGGGGAAGTGCCGGCCCGGACGCGGCGCGGGGAGCCTCTCGGACTCTGGGTTCCGGAACTCCGAGAGAGGAGGGGGCGGCGTGGCGGGAGGAGGCTGCCGGCCCGGACGCGGCGCAGGGAGCCTCTCGGACTCTTGGTTCCGCAACTCCGGCGGCGGAGGAGGAGGCGGCGGCCAGGGAGGAGGGTGTCGGCCGCGCCGCGCGGGGGGAGTGCCGGCGCGGACGCGGGGCGAGGTCGGCGGGTAAGAGGATCGGAGGGTAGGAGGGCAGGAGGGCAGGAGGGCAGGAGGGCAGGAGGGTAGGAGGGTAGGAGGGTCGGAGGGTCGGAGGGTCGGAGGTCCGGGGGCCGGGGGACGGCCGGCCCCGGCCGCCTGCTGTGGACGACGCCGCGAAAGGTGAAACAAAAAACGGCAGAGTAAAAACAGGGAACACAAAAGAAACGGCACTTCGCAAAAACGGCAAAGTAAAAACAGGGAACACAAAAGAAACGGCCCTCGGCTCGCAAAAACGGCAAAGTAAAAACAGTGAACACACAAGAAACGCCTGCTTTCGGGAACGAGTAAAAATAGGGAACAAACACGCAGGAAACGGCCGTCGGCTTCGGACAATTGATTGATTTTCAGAGGTATGAGAATCACAACTCTCACCCTTCCGACGCTCCGGACGAGGTTGAGGGGACTGCCTGCCGTTGGGACCGTTTCTTCTTCGCTTCCGTGCCCTGTTTGGTTTCGGGTTTCCTTTTTGGTGAGATCGGTTGCCTCATAAAATCCAATTAATTTGGTACACATTTCCCTGATGAATTCCCTTGGTTTTTCACGACTTTCCAGACGGGAGGAGTGTACACTGCAAAAATCGTTTTCTGTCCACGCTTCGGACCGCTAGTTTCAACGAACGGGCGGGGGGAGGGAGAGGCGGTGTCTTTCTGTATGCGGTTGGCATTTTTTCTGCGGTTGAGCGGTGAAGAAAAGGTCATTGTTGTGCCCTGCTCGCCCTACCAAAGGAGAGGAAAAAACATGGCCGCCTGCCCCCGAAAAACGGCGGAGTATATTAAAAAAAAACACTGTTGTGCCCTGCTCGCCCTCACACAGGAGAGGAATACGAATGAGCGAGCGGGGCTCCTCGCCCTCGAATGGCTGGGCGCGAGAGAAACCGCAGCGGGAGGGAAAGCCGGTGGGCTCTTTCTATGGGGTGGAGCGGTGAAGAAAAGGTCATTGTTGTGCCCCGCTCGCCCTAACAAAGGAGAGGAATACTAATGAGTGAGCGGGCTCCTCGCCCTGGAGTGGCTGGGCGCGAGAGAAACCGCAGCGGGAGGGAAAGCCGGTGGGCTCTTTCTATGGGGTGGAGCGGTGAAGAAAAGGTCATTGTTGTGCCCTGCTCGCCCTAACAAAGGAGAGGAATACTAATGAGTGAGCGGGCTCCTCGCCCTGGAGTGGCTGGGCGCGAGAGAAACCGCAGCGGGAGGGAAAGCCGGTGGGCTCTTTCTATGGGGTGGAGCGGTGAAGAAAAGGTCATTGTTGTGCCCTGCTCGCCCTAACAAAGGAGAGGAATACTAATGAGTGAGCGGGCTCCTCGCCCTCGAGTGGCTGGGCGCGAGAGAAACCGCAGCGGGAGGGAAAGCCGGTGGGCTCTTTCTATGGGGTGGAGCGGTGAAGAAAAGGTCATTGTTGTGCCCTGCTCGCCCTAACAAAGGAGAGGAAAAAACATGGCCGCCTGCCCCCGAAACACGGCGGAGTATATTAAAAAAAAAAATCGGAAAATTGGCGAAGGGGTACGAGGTCGTTCGGGCGGTTGTTTCCGGGCTAGCCTGAGTGGTCGGGGTCGCGGCGGAGGCCTCTGCGCGGCCGCACTGGCCCCAGAGCGCCCAAGCCCGGAAAAGCGCAAAAAATAGCCGTCGGATCCGGAAAAACGGCTAAGTAAAAACAGGGAACACAAAAGAAACCACAGCAGACGCTCGGAGTCGGTCGGGCGGGGCGTCGGGCGTGTCAGGGATCGATACCCACCGGGAAGGGCCCCGGGAAACGGCGCTGAGCGGCCGTCCTAGGCCCAGATCGCGGAAACCCGGGATTTCGGGGAAAAACATGGCCGCCTGCCCCCCAAACACGGCGGAGTATATTAAAAAAAAAATTCGGAAAATTGGCGAGGGGGTACGAAGTCGTTCGGGCGGTTGTTTCCGGGCTAGCCTGAGTGGTCGGGGTCGCGGCGGAGGCCTCTGCGCGGCCGCACTGGCCCGAGAGCGCCCAAGCCCGGAAAAGCGCAAAAAATAGCCGTCGGATCCGGAAAAACGGCTAAGTAAAAACAGGGAACACAAAAGAAACCACAGCAGACGCTCGGAGTCGGTCGGGCGGGGCGTCGGGCGTGTCAGGGATCGATACCCACCGGGAAGGGCCCCGGGAAACGGCGCTGAGCGGCCGTCCTAGGCCCAGATCGCGGAAACCCGGGATTTCGGGGAAAAACATGGCCGCCTGCCCCCCAAACACGGCGGAGTATATTAAAAAAAAAATTCTGAAAATTGGCGAAGGGGTACGAAGTCGTTCGGGCAGTTGTTTCCGGGCTAGCCTGAGTGGTCGGGGTCGCGGCGGAGGCCTCTGCGCGGCCGCACTGGCCCGAGAGCGCCCAAGCCCGGAAAAGCGCCAAAAATAGCCGTCGGATCCGGAAAAACGGCTAAGTAAAAACAGGGAACACAAAAGAAACCACAGCAGACGCTCGGAGTCGGTCGGGCGGGGCGTCGGGCGTGTCAGGGACCGATACCCACCGGGAAGGGCCCCGGGAAACGGCGCTGAGCGGCCGCCCTAGGCCCAGATCGCTGAAACCCGGGATTTCGGGGAAAAACATGGCCGCCTGCCCCCCAAACACGGCGGAGTATATTAAAAAAAAAATTCGGAAAATTGGCGAGGGGGTACGAAGTCGTTCGGGCGGTTGTTTCCGGGCTAGCCTGAGTGGTCGGGGTCGCGGCGGAGGCCTCTGCGCGGCCGCACTGGCCCCAGAGCGCCCAAGCCCGGAAAAGCGCAAAAAATAGCCGTCGGACACGGAAAAACGGCAAAGTAAAAACAGGGAACACAAAAGAAACGACAGCAGACGCTCGGAGTCGGTCGGGCGGGGCGTCGGGCGTGTCAGGGATCGATACCCACCGGGAAGGGCCCCGGGAAACGGCGCTGAGCGGCCGTCCTAGGCCCAGATCGCGGAAACCCGGGATTTCGGGGAAAAACATGGCCGCCTGCCCCCCAAACACGGCGGAGTATATTAAAAAAAAAATTCGGAAAATTGGCGAGGGGGTACGAAGTCGTTCGGGCGGTTGTTTCCGGGCTAGCCTGAGTGGTCGGGGTCGCGGCGGAGGCCTCTGCGCGGCCGCACTGGCCCGAGAGCGCCCAAGCCCGGAAAAGCGCCAAAAATAGCCGTCGGATCCGGAAAAACGGCTAAGTAAAAACAGGGAACACAAAAGAAACCACAGCAGACGCTCGGAGTCGGTCGGGCGGGGCGTCGGGCGTGTCAGGGACCGATACCCACCGGGAAGGGCCCCGGGAAACGGCGCTGAGCGGCCGCCCTAGGCCCAGATCGCGGAAACCCGGGATTTATTGGAAAAAACATGGCCGCCTGCCCCCGAAACACGGCGGAGTATATTAAAAAAAAAAATCGGAAAATTGGCGAGGGGGTACGAGGTCGTTCGGGCGGTTGTTTCCGGGCTAGCCTGAGTGGTCGGGGTCGCGGCGGAGGCCTCTGCGCGGCCGCACTGGCCCCAGAGCGCCCAAGCCCGGAAAAGCGCAAAAAATAGCCGTCGGACACGGAAAAACGGCAAAGTAAAAACAGGGAACACAAAAGAAACGACAGCAGACGCTCGGAGTCGGTCGGGCGGGGCGTCGGGCGTGTCAGGGATCGATACCCACCGGGAAGGGCCCCGGGAAACGGCGCTGAGCGGCCGTCCTAGGCCCAGATCGCGGAAACCCGGGATTTCGGGGAAAAACATGGCCGCCTGCCCCCCAAACACGGCGGAGTATATTAAAAAAAAAATTCGGAAAATTGGCGAGGGGGTACGAAGTCGTTCGGGCGGTTGTTTCCGGGCTAGCCTGAGTGGTCGGGGTCGCGGCGGAGGCCTCTGCGCGGCCGCACTGGCCCGAGAGCGCCCAAGCCCGGAAAAGCGCCAAAAATAGCCGTCGGATCCGGAAAAACGGCTAAGTAAAAACAGGGAACACAAAAGAAACCACAGCAGACGCTCGGAGTCGGTCGGGCGGGGCGTCGGGCGTGTCAGGGATCGATACCCACCGGGAAGGGCCCCGGGAAACGGCGCTGAGCGGCCGTCCTAGGCCCAGATCGCGGAAACCCGGGATTTCGGGGAAAAACATGGCCGCCTGCCCCCCAAACACGGCGGAGTATATTAAAAAAAAAATTCTGAAAATTGGCGAAGGGGTACGAAGTCGTTCGGGCAGTTGTTTCCGGGCTAGCCTGAGTGGTCGGGGTCGCGGCGGAGGCCTCTGCGCGGCCGCACTGGCCCCAGAGCGCCCAAGCCCGGAAAAGCGCAAAAAATAGCCGTCGGACACGGAAAAACGGCAAAGTAAAAACAGGGAACACAAAAGAAACGACAGCAGACGCTCGGAGTCGGTCGGGCGGGGCGTCGGGCGTGTCAGGGATCGATACCCACCGGGAAGGGCCCCGGGAAACGGCGCTGAGCGGCCGTCCTAGGCCCAGATCGCGGAAACCCGGGATTTCGGGGAAAAACATGGCCGCCTGCCCCCCAAACACGGCGGAGTATATTAAAAAAAAAATTCGGAAAATTGGCGAGGGGGTACGAAGTCGTTCGGGCGGTTGTTTCCGGGCTAGCCTGAGTGGTCGGGGTCGCGGCGGAGGCCTCTGCGCGGCCGCACTGGCCCGAGAGCGCCCAAGCCCGGAAAAGCGCCAAAAATAGCCGTCGGATCCGGAAAAACGGCTAAGTAAAAACAGGGAACACAAAAGAAACCACAGCAGACGCTCGGAGTCGGTCGGGCGGGGCGTCGGGCGTGTCAGGGACCGATACCCACCGGGAAGGGCCCCGGGAAACGGCGCTGAGCGGCCGCCCTAGGCCCAGATCGCGGAAACCCGGGATTTATTGGAAAAAACATGGCCGCCTGCCCCCGAAACACGGCGGAGTATATTAAAAAAAAAAATCGGAAAATTGGCGAGGGGGTACGAGGTCGTTCGGGCGGTTGTTTCCGGGCTAGCCTGAGTGGTCGGGGTCGCGGCGGAGGCCTCTGCGCGGCCGCACTGGCCCGAGAGCGCCCAAGCCCGGAAAAGCGCAAAAAATAGCCGTCGGATCCGGAAAAACGGCTAAGTAAAAACAGGGAACACAAAAGAAACCACAGCAGACGCTCGGAGTCGGTCGGGCGGGGCGTCGGGCGTGTCAGGGATCGATACCCACCGGGAAGGGCCCCGGGAAACGGCGCTGAGCGGCCGTCCTAGGCCCAGATCGCGGAAACCCGGGATTTCGGGGAAAAACATGGCCGCCTGCCCCCCAAACACGGCGGAGTATATTAAAAAAAAAATTCTGAAAATTGGCGAAGGGGTACGAAGTCGTTCGGGCAGTTGTTTCCGGGCTAGCCTGAGTGGTCGGGGTCGCGGCGGAGGCCTCTGCGCGGCCGCACTGGCCCGAGAGCGCCCAAGCCCGGAAAAGCGCAAAAAATAGCCGTCGGATCCGGAAAAACGGCTAAGTAAAAACAGGGAACACAAAAGAAACCACAGCAGACGCTCGGAGTCGGTCGGGCGGGGCGTCGGGCGTGTCAGGGACCGATACCCACCGGGAAGGGCCCCGGGAAACGGCGCTGAGCGGCCGCCCTAGGCCCAGATCGCTGAAACCCGGGATTTCGGGGAAAAACATGGCCGCCTGCCCCCCAAACACGGCGGAGTATATTAAAAAAAAAATTCGGAAAATTGGCGAGGGGGTACGAAGTCGTTCGGGCGGTTGTTTCCGGGCTAGCCTGAGTGGTCGGGGTCGCGGCGGAGGCCTCTGCGCGGCCGCACTGGCCCCAGAGCGCCCAAGCCCGGAAAAGCGCAAAAAATAGCCGTCGGACACGGAAAAACGGCAAAGTAAAAACAGGGAACACAAAAGAAACGACAGCAGACGCTCGGAGTCGGTCGGGCGGGGCGTCGGGCGTGTCAGGGATCGATACCCACCGGGAAGGGCCCCGGGAAACGGCGCTGAGCGGCCGTCCTAGGCCCAGATCGCGGAAACCCGGGATTTCGGGGAAAAACATGGCCGCCTGCCCCCCAAACACGGCGGAGTATATTAAAAAAAAAATTCGGAAAATTGGCGAGGGGGTACGAAGTCGTTCGGGCGGTTGTTTCCGGGCTAGCCTGAGTGGTCGGGGTCGCGGCGGAGGCCTCTGCGCGGCCGCACTGGCCCGAGAGCGCCCAAGCCCGGAAAAGCGCCAAAAATAGCCGTCGGATCCGGAAAAACGGCTAAGTAAAAACAGGGAACACAAAAGAAACCACAGCAGACGCTCGGAGTCGGTCGGGCGGGGCGTCGGGCGTGTCAGGGACCGATACCCACCGGGAAGGGCCCCGGGAAACGGCGCTGAGCGGCCGCCCTAGGCCCAGATCGCTGAAACCCGGGATTTCGGGGAAAAACATGGCCGCCTGCCCCCCAAACACGGCGGAGTATATTAAAAAAAAAAATCGGAAAATTGGCGAGGGGGTACGAGGTCGTTCGGGCGGTTGTTTCCGGGCTAGCCTGAGTGGTCGGGGTCGCGGCGGAGGCCTCTGCGCGGCCGCACTGGCCCGAGAGCGCCCAAGCCCGGAAAAGCGCAAAAAATAGCCGTCGGATCCGGAAAAACGGCTAAGTAAAAACAGGGAACACAAAAGAAACCACAGCAGACGCTCGGAGTCGGTCGGGCGGGGCGTCGGGCGTGTCAGGGACCGATACCCACCGGGAAGGGCCCCGGGAAACGGCGCTGAGCGGCCGCCCTAGGCCCAGATCGCTGAAACCCGGGATTTCGGGGAAAAACATGGCCGCCTGCCCCCCAAACACGGCGGAGTATATTAAAAAAAAAAATCGGAAAATTGGCGAGGGGGTACGAGGTCGTTCGGGCGGTTGTTTCCGGGCTAGCCTGAGTGGTCGGGGTCGCGGCGGAGGCCTCTGCGCGGCCGCACTGGCCCGAGAGCGCCCAAGCCCGGAAAAGCGCAAAAAATAGCCGTCGGATCCGGAAAAACGGCTAAGTAAAAACAGGGAACACAAAAGAAACCACAGCAGACGCTCGGAGTCGGTCGGGCGGGGCGTCGGGCGTGTCAGGGACCGATACCCACCGGGAAGGGCCCCGGGAAACGGCGCTGAGCGGCCGCCCTAGGCCCAGATCGCTGAAACCCGGGATTTCGGGGAAAAACATGGCCGCCTGCCCCCCAAACACGGCGGAGTATATTAAAAAAAAAAATCGGAAAATTGGCGAGGGGGTACGAGGTCGTTCGGGCGGTTGTTTCCGGGCTAGCCTGAGTGGTCGGGGTCGCGGCGGAGGCCTCTGCGCGGCCGCACTGGCCCGAGAGCGCCCAAGCCCGGAAAAGCGCAAAAAATAGCCGTCGGATCCGGAAAAACGGCTAAGTAAAAACAGGGAACACAAAAGAAACCACAGCAGACGCTCGGAGTCGGTCGGGCGGGGCGTCGGGCGTGTCAGGGACCGATACCCACCGGGAAGGGCCCCGGGAAACGGCGCTGAGCGGCCGCCCTAGGCCCAGATCGCGGAAACCCGGGATTTATTGGAAAAAACATGGCCGCCTGCCCCCGAAACACGGCGGAGTATATTAAAAAAAAAAATCGGAAAATTGGCGAGGGGGTACGAGGTCGTTCGGGCGGTTGTTTCCGGGCTAGCCTGAGTGGTCGGGGTCGCGGCGGAGGCCTCTGCGCGGCCGCACTGGCCCCAGAGCGCCCAAGCCCGGAAAAGCGCAAAAAATAGCCGTCGGACACGGAAAAACGGCAAAGTAAAAACAGGGAACACAAAAGAAACGACAGCAGACGCTCGGAGTCGGTCGGGCGGGGCGTCGGGCGTGTCAGGGATCGATACCCACCGGGAAGGGCCCCGGGAAACGGCGCTGAGCGGCCGTCCTAGGCCCAGATCGCGGAAACCCGGGATTTCGGGGAAAAACATGGCCGCCTGCCCCCCAAACACGGCGGAGTATATTAAAAAAAAAAATCGGAAAATTGGCGAGGGGGTACGAAGTCGTTCGGGCGGTTGTTTCCGGGCTAGCCTGAGTGGTCGGGGTCGCGGCGGAGGCCTCTGCGCGGCCGCACTGGCCCGAGAGCGCCCAAGCCCGGAAAAGCGCCAAAAATAGCCGTCGGATCCGGAAAAACGGCTAAGTAAAAACAGGGAACACAAAAGAAACCACAGCAGACGCTCGGAGTCGGTCGGGCGGGGCGTCGGGCGTGTCAGGGACCGATACCCACCGGGAAGGGCCCCGGGAAACGGCGCTGAGCGGCCGCCCTAGGCCCAGATCGCGGAAACCCGGGATTTATTGGAAAAAACATGGCCGCCTGCCCCCGAAACACGGCGGAGTATATTAAAAAAAAAAATCGGAAAATTGGCGAGGGGGTACGAGGTCGTTCGGGCGGTTGTTTCCGGGCTAGCCTGAGTGGTCGGGGTCGCGGCGGAGGCCTCTGCGCGGCCGCACTGGCCCCAGAGCGCCCAAGCCCGGAAAAGCGCCAAAAATAGCCGTCGGATCCGGAAAAACGGCTAAGTAAAAACAGGGAACACAAAAGAAACCACAGCAGACGCTCGGAGTCGGTCGGGCGGGGCGTCGGGCGTGTCAGGGACCGATACCCACCGGGAAGGGCCCCGGGAAACGGCGCTGAGCGGCCGCCCTAGGCCCAGATCGCTGAAACCCGGGATTTCGGGGAAAAACATGGCCGCCTGCCCCCCAAACACGGCGGAGTATATTAAAAAAAAAAATCGGAAAATTGGCGAGGGGGTACGAGGTCGTTCGGGCGGTTGTTTCCGGGCTAGCCTGAGTGGTCGGGGTCGCGGCGGAGGCCTCTGCGCGGCCGCACTGGCCCGAGAGCGCCCAAGCCCGGAAAAGCGCAAAAAATAGCCGTCGGATCCGGAAAAACGGCTAAGTAAAAACAGGGAACACAAAAGAAACCACAGCAGACGCTCGGAGTCGGTCGGGCGGGGCGTCGGGCGTGTCAGGGACCGATACCCACCGGGAAGGGCCCCGGGAAACGGCGCTGAGCGGCCGCCCTAGGCCCAGATCGCTGAAACCCGGGATTTCGGGGAAAAACATGGCCGCCTGCCCCCCAAACACGGCGGAGTATATTAAAAAAAAAAATCGGAAAATTGGCGAGGGGGTACGAGGTCGTTCGGGCGGTTGTTTCCGGGCTAGCCTGAGTGGTCGGGGTCGCGGCGGAGGCCTCTGCGCGGCCGCACTGGCCCGAGAGCGCCCAAGCCCGGAAAAGCGCAAAAAATAGCCGTCGGATCCGGAAAAACGGCTAAGTAAAAACAGGGAACACAAAAGAAACCACAGCAGACGCTCGGAGTCGGTCGGGCGGGGCGTCGGGCGTGTCAGGGACCGATACCCACCGGGAAGGGCCCCGGGAAACGGCGCTGAGCGGCCGCCCTAGGCCCAGATCGCGGAAACCCGGGATTTCGGGGAAAAACATGGCCGCCTGCCCCCCAAACACGGCGGAGTATATTAAAAAAAAAAATCGGAAAATTGGCGAGGGGGTACGAGGTCGTTCGGGCGGTTGTTTCCGGGCTAGCCTGAGTGGTCGGGGTCGCGGCGGAGGCCTCTGCGCGGCCGCACTGGCCCGAGAGCGCCCAAGCCCGGAAAAGCGCAAAAAATAGCCGTCGGATCCGGAAAAACGGCTAAGTAAAAACAGGGAACACAAAAGAAACCACAGCAGACGCTCGGAGTCGGTCGGGCGGGGCGTCGGGCGTGTCAGGGACCGATACCCACCGGGAAGGGCCCCGGGAAACGGCGCTGAGCGGCCGCCCTAGGCCCAGATCGCTGAAACCCGGGATTTCGGGGAAAAACATGGCCGCCTGCCCCCCAAACACGGCGGAGTATATTAAAAAAAAAAATCGGAAAATTGGCGAGGGGGTACGAGGTCGTTCGGGCGGTTGTTTCCGGGCTAGCCTGAGTGGTCGGGGTCGCGGCGGAGGCCTCTGCGCGGCCGCACTGGCCCGAGAGCGCCCAAGCCCGGAAAAGCGCAAAAAATAGCCGTCGGATCCGGAAAAACGGCTAAGTAAAAACAGGGAACACAAAAGAAACCACAGCAGACGCTCGGAGTCGGTCGGGCGGGGCGTCGGGCGTGTCAGGGACCGATACCCACCGGGAAGGGCCCCGGGAAACGGCGCTGAGCGGCCGCCCTAGGCCCAGATCGCTGAAACCCGGGATTTCGGGGAAAAACATGGCCGCCTGCCCCCCAAACACGGCGGAGTATATTAAAAAAAAAAATCGGAAAATTGGCGAGGGGGTACGAGGTCGTTCGGGCGGTTGTTTCCGGGCTAGCCTGAGTGGTCGGGGTCGCGGCGGAGGCCTCTGCGCGGCCGCACTGGCCCGAGAGCGCCCAAGCCCGGAAAAGCGCAAAAAATAGCCGTCGGATCCGGAAAAACGGCTAAGTAAAAACAGGGAACACAAAAGAAACCACAGCAGACGCTCGGAGTCGGTCGGGCGGGGCGTCGGGCGTGTCAGGGACCGATACCCACCGGGAAGGGCCCCGGGAAACGGCGCTGAGCGGCCGCCCTAGGCCCAGATCGCGGAAACCCGGGATTTATTGGAAAAAACATGGCCGCCTGCCCCCGAAACACGGCGGAGTATATTAAAAAAAAAAATCGGAAAATTGGCGAGGGGGTACGAGGTCGTTCGGGCGGTTGTTTCCGGGCTAGCCTGAGTGGTCGGGGTCGCGGCGGAGGCCTCTGCGCGGCCGCACTGGCCCCAGAGCGCCCAAGCCCGGAAAAGCGCAAAAAATAGCCGTCGGACACGGAAAAACGGCAAAGTAAAAACAGGGAACACAAAAGAAACGACAGCAGACGCTCGGAGTCGGTCGGGCGGGGCGTCGGGCGTGTCAGGGATCGATACCCACCGGGAAGGGCCCCGGGAAACGGCGCTGAGCGGCCGTCCTAGGCCCAGATCGCGGAAACCCGGGATTTCGGGGAAAAACATGGCCGCCTGCCCCCCAAACACGGCGGAGTATATTAAAAAAAAAAATCGGAAAATTGGCGAGGGGGTACGAAGTCGTTCGGGCGGTTGTTTCCGGGCTAGCCTGAGTGGTCGGGGTCGCGGCGGAGGCCTCTGCGCGGCCGCACTGGCCCGAGAGCGCCCAAGCCCGGAAAAGCGCCAAAAATAGCCGTCGGATCCGGAAAAACGGCTAAGTAAAAACAGGGAACACAAAAGAAACCACAGCAGACGCTCGGAGTCGGTCGGGCGGGGCGTCGGGCGTGTCAGGGACCGATACCCACCGGGAAGGGCCCCGGGAAACGGCGCTGAGCGGCCGCCCTAGGCCCAGATCGCGGAAACCCGGGATTTATTGGAAAAAACATGGCCGCCTGCCCCCGAAACACGGCGGAGTATATTAAAAAAAAAAATCGGAAAATTGGCGAGGGGGTACGAGGTCGTTCGGGCGGTTGTTTCCGGGCTAGCCTGAGTGGTCGGGGTCGCGGCGGAGGCCTCTGCGCGGCCGCACTGGCCCCAGAGCGCCCAAGCCCGGAAAAGCGCCAAAAATAGCCGTCGGATCCGGAAAAACGGCTAAGTAAAAACAGGGAACACAAAAGAAACCACAGCAGACGCTCGGAGTCGGTCGGGCGGGGCGTCGGGCGTGTCAGGGACCGATACCCACCGGGAAGGGCCCCGGGAAACGGCGCTGAGCGGCCGCCCTAGGCCCAGATCGCTGAAACCCGGGATTTCGGGGAAAAACATGGCCGCCTGCCCCCCAAACACGGCGGAGTATATTAAAAAAAAAAATCGGAAAATTGGCGAGGGGGTACGAGGTCGTTCGGGCGGTTGTTTCCGGGCTAGCCTGAGTGGTCGGGGTCGCGGCGGAGGCCTCTGCGCGGCCGCACTGGCCCGAGAGCGCCCAAGCCCGGAAAAGCGCAAAAAATAGCCGTCGGATCCGGAAAAACGGCTAAGTAAAAACAGGGAACACAAAAGAAACCACAGCAGACGCTCGGAGTCGGTCGGGCGGGGCGTCGGGCGTGTCAGGGACCGATACCCACCGGGAAGGGCCCCGGGAAACGGCGCTGAGCGGCCGCCCTAGGCCCAGATCGCTGAAACCCGGGATTTCGGGGAAAAACATGGCCGCCTGCCCCCCAAACACGGCGGAGTATATTAAAAAAAAAAATCGGAAAATTGGCGAGGGGGTACGAGGTCGTTCGGGCGGTTGTTTCCGGGCTAGCCTGAGTGGTCGGGGTCGCGGCGGAGGCCTCTGCGCGGCCGCACTGGCCCGAGAGCGCCCAAGCCCGGAAAAGCGCAAAAAATAGCCGTCGGATCCGGAAAAACGGCTAAGTAAAAACAGGGAACACAAAAGAAACCACAGCAGACGCTCGGAGTCGGTCGGGCGGGGCGTCGGGCGTGTCAGGGACCGATACCCACCGGGAAGGGCCCCGGGAAACGGCGCTGAGCGGCCGCCCTAGGCCCAGATCGCTGAAACCCGGGATTTCGGGGAAAAACATGGCCGCCTGCCCCCCAAACACGGCGGAGTATATTAAAAAAAAAAATCGGAAAATTGGCGAGGGGGTACGAGGTCGTTCGGGCGGTTGTTTCCGGGCTAGCCTGAGTGGTCGGGGTCGCGGCGGAGGCCTCTGCGCGGCCGCACTGGCCCGAGAGCGCCCAAGCCCGGAAAAGCGCAAAAAATAGCCGTCGGATCCGGAAAAACGGCTAAGTAAAAACAGGGAACACAAAAGAAACCACAGCAGACGCTCGGAGTCGGTCGGGCGGGGCGTCGGGCGTGTCAGGGACCGATACCCACCGGGAAGGGCCCCGGGAAACGGCGCTGAGCGGCCGCCCTAGGCCCAGATCGCGGAAACCCGGGATTTATTGGAAAAAACATGGCCGCCTGCCCCCGAAACACGGCGGAGTATATTAAAAAAAAAAATCGGAAAATTGGCGAGGGGGTACGAGGTCGTTCGGGCGGTTGTTTCCGGGCTAGCCTGAGTGGTCGGGGTCGCGGCGGAGGCCTCTGCGCGGCCGCACTGGCCCCAGAGCGCCCAAGCCCGGAAAAGCGCAAAAAATAGCCGTCGGACACGGAAAAACGGCAAAGTAAAAACAGGGAACACAAAAGAAACGACAGCAGACGCTCGGAGTCGGTCGGGCGGGGCGTCGGGCGTGTCAGGGATCGATACCCACCGGGAAGGGCCCCGGGAAACGGCGCTGAGCGGCCGTCCTAGGCCCAGATCGCGGAAACCCGGGATTTCGGGGAAAAACATGGCCGCCTGCCCCCCAAACACGGCGGAGTATATTAAAAAAAAAAATCGGAAAATTGGCGAGGGGGTACGAAGTCGTTCGGGCGGTTGTTTCCGGGCTAGCCTGAGTGGTCGGGGTCGCGGCGGAGGCCTCTGCGCGGCCGCACTGGCCCGAGAGCGCCCAAGCCCGGAAAAGCGCCAAAAATAGCCGTCGGATCCGGAAAAACGGCTAAGTAAAAACAGGGAACACAAAAGAAACCACAGCAGACGCTCGGAGTCGGTCGGGCGGGGCGTCGGGCGTGTCAGGGACCGATACCCACCGGGAAGGGCCCCGGGAAACGGCGCTGAGCGGCCGCCCTAGGCCCAGATCGCGGAAACCCGGGATTTATTGGAAAAAACATGGCCGCCTGCCCCCGAAACACGGCGGAGTATATTAAAAAAAAAAATCGGAAAATTGGCGAGGGGGTACGAGGTCGTTCGGGCGGTTGTTTCCGGGCTAGCCTGAGTGGTCGGGGTCGCGGCGGAGGCCTCTGCGCGGCCGCACTGGCCCCAGAGCGCCCAAGCCCGGAAAAGCGCAAAAAATAGCCGTCGGACACGGAAAAACGGCAAAGTAAAAACAGGGAACACAAAAGAAACGACAGCAGACGCTCGGAGTCGGTCGGGCGGGGCGTCGGGCGTGTCAGGGATCGATACCCACCGGGAAGGGCCCCGGGAAACGGCGCTGAGCGGCCGCCCTAGGCCCAGATCGCTGAAACCCGGGATTTCGGGGAAAAACATGGCCGCCTGCCCCCCAAACACGGCGGAGTATATTAAAAAAAAAAATCGGAAAATTGGCGAGGGGGTACGAGGTCGTTCGGACGGTTGTTTCCGGGCTAGCCTGAGTGGTCGGGGTCGCGGCGGAGGCCTCTGCGCGGCCGCACTGGCCCCAGAGCGCCCAAGCCCGGAAAAGCGCCAAAAATAGCCGTCGGATCCGGAAAAACGGCTAAGTAAAAACAGGGAACACAAAAGAAACGACAGCAGACGCTCGGAGTCGGTCGGGCGGGGCGTCGGGCGTGTCAGGGATCGATACCCACCGGGAAGGGCCCCGGGAAACGGCGCTGAGCGGCCGTCCTAGGCCCAGATCGCGGAAACCCGGGATTTCGGGGAAAAACATGGCCGCCTGCCCCCCAAACACGGCGGAGTATATTAAAAAAAAAATTCGGAAAATTGGCGAGGGGGTACGAAGTCGTTCGGGCGGTTGTTTCCGGGCTAGCCTGAGTGGTCGGGGTCGCGGCGGAGGCCTCTGCGCGGCCGCACTGGCCCGAGAGCGCCCAAGCCCGGAAAAGCGCCAAAAATAGCCGTCGGATCCGGAAAAACGGCTAAGTAAAAACAGGGAACACAAAAGAAACGACAGCCGACGCTCGGAGTCGGTCGGGCGGGGCGTCGGGCGTGTCAGGGACCGATCGGGACCGGGAAGGGCCCCGGGAAACGGCGCTGAGCGGCCGCCCTAGGCCGAGATCGCGGAAACCCGGGATTTCGGGGAAAAACATGGCCGCCTGCCCCCGAAACACGGATGAGTATATAAAAAAAATTAAAATGTTGTGCCCTGCTCGCCCTAACACAGGATAGAAACCGCAGCGGGAGGGAAAGGCGGTGGGCTCTTTCTATGGGGTGGAGCGGTGAAGAAAAGGTCATTGTTGTGCCCTGCTCGCCCTAACAAAGGAGAGGAATACAAATGAGTGAGCTGGCTCCTCGCCCTCGAGTGGCTGGGCGCGAGAGAAACCGCAGCGGGAGGGAAAGGCGGTGGGCTCTTTCCACGGGGTGGAGCGGTGAACAAAAGGTCATTGTTGTGCCCTGCTCGCCCTAACAAAGGAGAGGAATACTAATGAGTGAGCGGGCTCCTCGCCCTCGAGTGGCTGGGCGCGAGAGAAACCGCAGCGGGAGGGAAAGCCGGTGGGCTCTTTCTATGGGGTGGAGCGGTGAAGAAAAGGTCATTGTTGTGCCCTGCTCGCCCTAACAAAGGAGAGGAATACTAATGAGTGAGCGGGCTCCTCGCCCTCGAGTGGCTGGGCGCGAGAGAAACCGCAGCGGGAGGGAAAGCCGGTGGGCTCTTTCTATGGGGTGGAGCGGTGAAGAAAAGGTCATTGTTGTGCCCTGCTCGCCCTACCAAAGGAGAGGAAAAAACATGGCCGCCTGCCCCCGAAAAACGGCGGAGTATATTGAAAAAAACAATTGTTGTGCCCTGCTCGCGCTCACACAGGAGAGGAATACGAATGAGCGAGCGGGGCTCCTCGCCCTCGAATGGCTGGGCGCGATAGAAACCGCAGCGGGAGGGAAAGGCGGTGGGCTCTTTCTATGGGGTGGAGCGGTGAAGAAAAGGTCATTGTTGTGCCCTGCTCGCCCTAACAAAGGAGAGGAATACTAATGAGTGAGCGGGCTCCTCGCCCTCGAGTGGCTGGGCGCGAGAGAAACCGCAGCGGGAGGGAAAGGCGGTGGGCTCTTTCTATGGGGTGGAGCGGTGAAGAAAAGGTCATTGTTGTGCCCTGCTCGCCCTACCAAAGGAGAGGAAAAAACATGGCCGCCTGCCCTCGAAAAACGGCGGAGTATATTTAAAAAAAAATCGAAAAATTGGCGAGGGGGTACGAGGTCGTTCGGGCGGTTGTTTCCGGGCGAGCCTGAGTGGTCGGGGTCGCGGCGGAGGCCTCTGCGCGGCCGCCTTGGCCCGAGAGCGCCCAAGCCCGGAAAAGCGCCCAAAATAGCCGTCGGATCCGGAAAAACGGCTAAGTAAAAACAGGGAACACAAAAGAAACGGCCCCCGACGCTCCGAGTCGGTCGGGCGGGGCGTCGGGCGTGTCAGGGACCGATCGGGACCGGGAAGGGCCCCGTTGGACGGCGCTGAGCGGCCGCCCTCGGCCCAGATGGCGGAAACCCGGGATTTCGGGGAAAAACATGGCCGCCTGCCCCCGAAACACGGCGGAGTATATTAAAAAAAAAAATCGGAAAATTGGCGAGGGGGTACGAGGTCGTTCGGGGGGTTGTTTCCGGGCGAGCCTGAGTGGTCGGGGTCGCGGGGGAGGCCTCTCCGCGGCCGCCGGAAGCCGAAACGGTACCGACGAAACGTTCCAAAAATCAACAAAAAACGGAAAGACGAAAAAACGACTATGTAAAAAAGGGAAACACTTAAGAAAAGGGTTCTATTTCAGGGAACGGTTGCGAACGCGTCCGAGCCAGCACCCGGCAGCGCGTCGCGACGTCCCATGAAACGTTTTGAAACGCGGCAATTTGAAAGAAACACCGTTTTGGGGGCTAACAAATGAAAAAGGATACCCCCCGATGTGTCGTACCATATATAAGGGGGAGGGTGTCCGCGAGACCGAAATTCTAGGACGTTAAAGTTTTTCAATGCGAAACAAAAGAAATTCGGTCTGCCTCCCCCGGACGTGCGAGCGAAGCGGAAATTCTTCTGTCCCGACCCGGCCGCGTCTCAACGAGCGGCGGACAGAGGGCGAGAAATGCGTACGGGCGAACGCTGACGAGAAAATAAATGCGGATTGGTTCGGCCATGCGAGCAGCGGAGAGCGGGGGCCGTCCCACCGCCTTTCGACTCCCCGAGAGGTGCAGCGGGCGCACGGGCGCGGTTAGACGCGCGCTCGTGCCGCTCGTTTGCCCTTCGGGCGGACTCGGGAGCACATGGGGCCGCCGCCGCCTCCCGCCGGATCCCGCAGCGGAAACGCACTGGCACACAGACTGCTCGCGACGGCGAGCGGCGCGACGCCCCGGTCCAGCGAAGACCTCGGTTTCCGCGCCGCCGCCCGGCGAGACCAGGAAGGGCGGTCCCGGACTTCCGAAAGGCGTCCGGGACGGCATTGCGGACGGGCCCCACGGCGCCGAGCACCCGAGCCACGGCGGAGGAGCGAGACGGGAGCCC
>CATLJK010000126.1:27500-30000 GCA_949987565.1 Luidia sarsii
GACGCAAGGGGGGCGAGTCGCCTCCGGGATCCGGGGCCCCGGGACGCCGGGGCTCGGCCTCGAATGCGCCGCCGGGACCGGAGCGCTGAAGGAGGGGCCCGAACGCAACTCCCGAAGCGCGTCGCGGCCCTCCCCCTGAGGGGGGAGGAGGGTCGCGCGAGAGAAAGGGGCGACCGGTCCCAGCGGCGGCGCGGCTCCCGCCGTGGTTTTGCTTACCTGTTGTTGGATACTCCGCGCCGTCGGCCACCGGCGCGGTCATCACTCGGTGATCGAACGAAGAGTAACGAAAACCCCCCTCTTTCGAAACGAAGAGAAAAACAATTCTCGGCGGTGGATCACTCGGCTCGTGCGCCGATGAAGAACGCAGCCAGCTGCGAGAATCAGTGTGAATTGCAGAACGCAGTGATCATCGGCATTTCGAACGCACATGGCGGCCCGGGCCCCCCGCGGCCCGGGCCTCGTCCGCCTGAGGGTCGCGACCCGACAGGAATCGCCCGGCGCGGTGCGGAGACGCACCGGCGCCGGGCGCGATAGCGCCCGAAACGCGAGAGCCGGGCCGGATCGGCGGGCCGAGAGAGATCGGAGGCCCGCCGCCGCGCCAGGGGGCGAGGGGAGAGAGACGCGATTCCGGTCGCCGTACGGCGCGCCGGGGAGGGAAGCGGCGAACGAAGCGAGGCGCCGGCCCCGAGAGGCCCGCCGCCCCCGCGACTTTCCCGACCCGACCGAAACGGGGCCGCCGTGGCGTGGCGTCGAGAGACCCCACCACGATAGCCGGCCCGGAAGGGAACGGAGAGGACCGCGCGGGGCGTGCGGGAACTCGGACCGCGTCTCCCGCGGACACCCCCGGCGCGGATGGAGACGGAGAGGGCGGCGCGATCGGTCCCGACTGGAGCGGATACAGAATCGGAGGGAGAAGAGGGAAGGGGCGAGACGGGCTCAAAGGCGGGTTCCGCCGCTCTCCCGGCGCGCGGCGCCGGGCGGCGGGGCCCTCCCGGACCTCGCTCGGCGACCCCGCCCGCGTCTCCCCGAAATTTTCCGCACCGCCGGTGGAGGGACCCGCGTCCGCCGAAGAGAGACGGCGACCGGACGGAGACCCATCCGAACCGATCGACCTCAGGTCGGGCGAGAGGACCCGCTGGATTTAAGCATATCACTAAGCGGAGGAAAAGAAACTAACCAGGATTCCCCCAGTAGCGGCGAGCGAAGCGGGAAGAGCCCAGCGCCGAATCCCCGGGCCCTCGTCGGGACCGCGGGAACTGTGGCGTGAGGAAGTCCGGCCCCGCGGCCGCGGCGGCGCCGAGGTCCTTCTGATCGAGGCCTCCTCCGTCCCACGGCGGGTGTCAGGCCCCTGCGGGCGCCGGCCGGCCGCGGACCAGGGCTTCCGGGAGTCGGGTTGTTTTGTAGCGCAGCCCAAAGGCGGGTGGTAAACTCCATCCAAGGCTAAACACCTGCACGAGACCGATAGAGCACAAGTACCGTGAGGGAAAGTTGAAAAGCACTCTGAAGAGAGAGTTCAAGAGTACGTGAAGCCGTCGAGAAGCAAACGGGAGGGCCGCGCAGATCGGGCCCGGGAGATTCAGCGTCTTTGCCGGCGCGGCCGCGAGGCGGGTCTTGCCCGCACGGACTCCCCCCGCGCGGCCGGGCGAGGGCGGCTCTGCCGCCCGAGTCCGGTCCGGGGGTCCGGCGGGACCGCCCGCGGCCTCCGCGCTCGGCGGCGTGCACTTCTCCCGGGCGCGGCGCCCGCGACCGGTCGGGTCAGTTCGCCGGCAGAGGCCGGCCGGGTGGGGTTCCTCCGGCCAGGCCGGCCCTCCGACGGGGGGGTCGGTCGGGAGAGCCTACAGCCCGGCCGTGTTCGCGCCGGCGGCCCGACCGAGGAAGGGACGACGGGCCGCGCCTGCCCCGCCCGGTCTTCCTCTCCGGCGGCCCCTCGGGGCCCGCCGGAGCAGGGGGGGCCGGGTCGGGGCCGGACCGCCCGGCGGGACGGAGGGCGTCCGGCCGCCGCGACCGTTCTCGGTGGCGGCGGGCGGCGCCCCCGGACCCTCCGCCGGTGTCGGTCGCGCCACGGCGCCCCGGGTCCGCGGGCGATTGTCGCGAGCCTTGCCGACCCGTCTTGAAACACGGACCAAGGAGTCTATCGGGCCCGCGAGTCGGGGGGCCGCCGATCGAGGCCCCGAGGCGCAACGAGAGTGAAGGCCGGCACCGGTCCGGCCGAGGCGGGATCCGGCCGCCTGGCGGCCGGCGCACCGCCGCCCTGCCACGGGCCCTCCGCGGCCGTGGCGGAGGAAGAGCGGGCACGCTAGGACCCGAAAGATGGTGAACTATGCCCGAGCAGGACGAAGCCAGAGGAAACTCTGGTGGAGGTCCGCAGCGATTCTGACGTGCAAATCGATCGTCCGACTTGGGTATAGGGGCGAAAGACTAATCGAACCGTCTAGTAGCTGGTTCCCTCCGAAGTTTCCCTCAGGATAGCTGGCGCCCGATTGTACTCGGCAGTTGCATC
>CATLJK010000127.1:0-54032 GCA_949987565.1 Luidia sarsii
TTTGCGAATTTTATTAGTGACAATTTAACATTAATTCGTTGGTCAAAATTGTTGGAAATTGGACACTGATTTCTTAAAAAAAACCTCTGTGCAGTTTGGAGGACAGGAAGATGAACAGCAAAGAATTTTTTTTCAAGCTTGATTTGAAAAAGGATTTTGGAGGATTATGGTTAACATTATACTAGAAGTAGAACTGCGTGGTGGTCTTACAGCTACAGTAATTATGGTAAACTGTTCAGGAAAACAAGCCTCTCCTCTCTACTTTAAAACCATTTTGTAAGATTTTGGAGGATTGAGGCAGTATTTTTCAGGTGCTAAAAAATTGAGGATTTTAAAGGATCCAGAAAAGTAAGTTTCTGGGTAAAGGGGTTGGATTTTACAATATTATTTATCTATGTATCTCTTCACAAAGCAAAAGGTTTCTTACCTGCTTCATACTCGCAGCTTTTTTAGCTTGGGACTGCCAGATGCTTTGTCTCTCATCCATTTGGACTGGTGGCATACGGTGCATAGATTTGGAAGAATATTTCACTCAGCAGAACTTCCAAGCCCAAGGAGATTTATACGTGTACTAATTATTATTGTGAAATTTATTATTACAATCTCCTATTTGGCATTGTCCCATTGCGTTGGGCAGTCCTGCAGTTTTTCAACTCTACTAAGTACTATGTGCATGTGTAGTCTAAGTAAATGACGTCTAGACTAGCTCTAGTCCGAGTAACTTGGACCTTGCAATCGCCCTTTTTTTAAACAAATTGGAGGAGGTCGGCCCGAACCACCTCCAAAAAGCCCCGACCCCTCCATTTGTTTAAAAAAGGGCGATTGTAAGGCCAAGTTGCTCTGACTACAGCAACTCTACTACTCAGTACTAGTCTAGAGTCAGAGAAGAATTTATCTCCCATTCTCAGCTACTACGATTATTTGTTGTCTTGCTGCGTATTTCAATCCATTCTCCCATTCATGTGTGGAAGCATGTGACAAATATCTACCATCTGGCACGTGAAAAGTAGATTATTTCGCCCTTTTCTGACCCCGTGATATTGACACACACATCGCGACATGGGCGCCGCCATGTTAACACCCTTGTAACATCAACCTCGTACGCATTTTATGCAGTGACAGAGATTCCCGCTCAGTTTTGTCACAGGGTATGAGGTTGTGATTCGCGTTATGTTTTCTTTTATGTTTTTCCGGGTGGCTGAAACCTGATAATAAGAACACTTTAATCTATGATCTATGGCCGAAATGCTAAATTTGGACTGGCTTTCTCGGAAGAATGCGACTTTTGCATTGGTGGACTCATAGGATATATGGAAGCCCCGGCCTAAGGGAACAGACACATTTTTTTTTTCGTTCCCTCAAATTATGTCCCCTCAAAATAATTTCGTTCCCACAAAATATTATTTCGTTCCCTTGAAATGTTCAAAGGGAACTAAATGATTTCGAGGGAACGAAATGATTTCGAGGGAACGAAATGATTTCGAGGGATCGAAATGATTTCGAGGGAACGAAATGATTTCGAGGGAACGAAATGATTTCGAGGGAACGAAATGATTTCGAGGGAACGAAATGATTTCGAGGGAACGAAATGATTTCGAGGGAACGAAATGATTTCGAGGGAACGAAATGATTTCGAGGGAACGAAATGATTTCGAGGGAACGAAATGATTTCGAGGGAACGAAATGATTTCGAGGGAACGAAATGATTTCGAGGGAACGAAATGATTTCGAGGGAACGAAATGATTTCGAGGGAACGAAATACTTTCGAGGGAATGAAATGATTTCGAGGGAACGAAATGATTTCGAGGGAACGAAATGATTTCGAGGGAACGAAATACTTTCGAGGGAACGAAATACTTTCGAGGGAACGAAATGATTTCGAGGGAACAAAATGATTTCGAGGGAACTAAGTGATTTTGAGGGAACGAAGTGATTTCGATGGAACGGAATGATTTTGAGGGAACGGAATGATTTTGAGGGAACGGAATGATTTCGAGGGAATTAAATGATTCTGAGGGAACGAAATGATTCCGAGGGAACGAAATGATTCCAAGGGAACAAAATGATTCCGAGGGAACGAAATGATTCCGAGGGAACAAAATGATTCCGAGGGAACGAAATGATTCCGAGGGAAAAAAATGATTCCGAGGGAACAAAATAATAATTCGAGGGAACAAAATAATAATTTGAGGGAACAAAATAAAAACATAAGGGGCTCCATAAGGATATGTTCAGTATGGTCAAATCTGTCTATCTTCCAAACCATCAGGTTGCCTTACAAATTAAAGTCAGAAGTGATCGAACGATGTTGCTGATCAGCCGACGGCCTACATAGGCCCAGTACATTGTATACAGACTATACGTATAGTACATGTACATGTACATGTGTTATGTACACATGTACATGTACATAAGCCTACCGTGTAGATGATAGGTGTTTTATAATGAACCGCCTGAAAACTGTAACAAGGTGATTAAATTGACCCTGTAAATATAATTTTTAAACTCAGATCATTGAATGCTAACATAGGAAAGACTTCATCTTGAAAATGAATGCTCTTAAGGCGACTTATCCTCGATGAAATAGTGATTGGAAGAGGTGGGCATTCGCTAGCCACAGTTTGACAAAATGAAGCGCCCTCTCGTGGTCAAATAAGGAAATTGAGCAGAAACGTCTTGAAAACTCACTTTCTCCCTCACTATGTTCCACTAGGAATTATCACATTTTTTTTACAGAATATTGTAGCGCAGTGGACAATGAGTACATTCACCGCAAAAAAGTTTCCGAAATATGACACAAGTCGCCAAAATTTACATCTGAAAATCCAATGCTCACCACAGTTTGACAAATTTCGGGATGTTTTTAGCTCGTAAAAAAATCAGGAAAAGGGCTAGAAATATGATTTTCACACAGACGATATTATTGCTAATTTTGAGTTTGTGTAAATCTTACATGCTCCAGGGGAATAGAATCAAAAGAGTTATCAAGGAAAATATGGTTGGCGAGCCACAGTTTGACAAACTTTTGACAAACTTTTGAGCTTTTTTTTGTGCTATGGAAGTTAGCCATATTTCCTAGAAGAATTGGTCTATGACTGTAATTCTTCTTTTATTCCAAAGAGGAATACTTATTCTATGTGATCCATGTGCTACTTGTAAGATTACAGGTTGTTTTCCTCTCGAAAAAAATGTTTTCGTATTTTAACCAAATCGGTCTTGAAGTCATCATCTCCGCGACCAAAACACTGCCTGGGGTACATGGGACCCTCAGGGATGTTTTTAAGCCACCTGAGGTATGTTCACAGTCGAATTTTCACTCTCCGATGAGGAGAATGAGGAGGAATATGTCATTCTCCTCTCGTTCCAAAATTTCAGCTTCTGAAACGATTTCAATTCGATTTTAGAAGGGTTTACGTAAATGAGCAAACGCGAATGCTCAATTTACTCTCTGTCAAACTGTTGAATAGCACGGCCTATGGCGCGTTGCGCTGTGACAGGTGTTTCGCCATGCAGGCAACGTTACAACTGTATACTAACCATCGCTCAGTCGATCTGCATTTTACGGTCCTCAGAAGTATTTCAGGGGCCTATTTTATGTTACACTTCTTTCTCAAACTCTTGCTGACATTCTAAGAATCCAAGATCTCAAGATGATTGCCAATAATTATTTCCGAACGGTTGTTTACATCCGCGAAAAACATCGTGTGACGTGCCAAAAAAGGTTGACAGTGTAAGGACTGATGCAAGTCAATGAATAAACAGTTTGACAAATTTAGAAAAAAAAGTTCTCCTTGCTCAGCGAGCCACAGCTTGACTCTGAGCAAGAGAGAGAGAGAGAGAGAGAGAGAGAGAGAGAGAGAGAGAGAGAGAGAGAGAGAGAGAGAGAGAGAGAGAGAGAGAGAGAGAGAGAGAGAGAGAGAGAGAGAGAGAGAGAGAGAGAGAGAGAGAGAGAGAGAGGGAATACACTGCTATACTTTTGTGCACAATTTGTCAGAGGGCGTTTGAGCAACTTGCATGACCAGCCACAGCCTGACAACAAATACAGTGGGAGAATTGTCACTCTGTGGTTTGAGCAATTACCATTTGTCACTAGGCGATTTTTTGTCAGGTTGTGACTTTTGTCAGGTTGTTGTTTGACCCCGTGTGACCTATATGTGCCTATAACTTTAATTTTTCATAACAACTTTGTGGGGTTATAATTATGTTATGCTAAGAAATAGGGTTTCCACGTTGGGCTCAAATCACTCCGGGTATTTTTAACAATACATTTATTGACTTTACATCTATAAATGTGACATTTTTATATTTTGAATAAATTAGAAGAATTTGTCAAGTTGTGGTTGAGCATTTTCCTAACAACATATGGGTCTGAGAAAAGGAGTAACAGTCACACCAGCAATTCCTACTAATATAAAAAATAGACCGATTATAGCGTCACCAATGTTTACATGCCATCACAATTCATATAATGAGCGACTATCATGGAGGAATAAGGTTATATACTTAAAGCATGGCTAGTATTAGTAGTATAATTATAGGCCTACGTGGTTATGTAAACATTATCCCAGTTCAGACCCTTCAGCTGCTGAAAATAAATATGCTAGAAATGCATTGCCTTTATCCGGCTTAGCGTTTCGACGTGCTCGCTCGCATCAAAATTACCGATTTTCTCCTTCAATGTGGCCAGTTCTGACCCAGATTCTTCGGTTTCCGAATTTTTTTTATGTGTCTCCGTCTGATAACACTTCATTTGATTCGGATTGGAGTGATTCTGATTCGGAAATTGTCTCCATTTCTGGATCTGGAACTGCCAGTGACAGCGATTGAAAATCATCATCGGCAGCGTCCAGCACGTCAAAGTCGCACTAGAAAACTGGCTTCCAGTTCCAGGTAAGAATTTCACAAAATATGAGTTTTTACGCCCACTCTAGGAAGGTATTTATGGTTGATGAAGTGTTCTCTATAAGACTTTTATTTTCATTTTCCGATGGGTTTTGTATCTCAGTTAGCGAAAAGCCGAATGTAAACAATGAACACTCGCTAAACCGGAAGTACTATTACTTATAAATTTTGTCGAACGCAGTGGTTATGTTCACGGTGGTCGACCATCTGGTTCCCTGACTTAACTATGTTTGTCAGAATGTTTAGCTCTTGTAACCAGACTATCAACTAATAATAGTCTGGTTCAACCAGCCTGCAATGCTGATGAATACTTCCAAGTGAGGGAACCACACGGCCCTCTGCCGTAACAATAGCCACTGCAGTTTTCGCAATGTCTCCTGCATTTTTGGGGGTCAATAATAGAGTGATTGTGCGACCAATGTTCCCATGCCATCACGTCATTTATATAGTGGGTATTTTTGTATCTCATTTGTTGCAGACAACAATTCTCCACATTCTTCTGTGTACGTTCAGAAAATAGTCGTGGGACTCAACGACCACATGTGTATGCATGCGAACCATTTCGCCTACTGTCTAACTTTGAGCATGAGCATACAGTCGTCCAACCCCTCCGAAAATGAAAAAAGGGCGACTTTAAGGCTCAAGTAACTCGGACTACAACTTGACGCAAACATTGGCAAAGCTCCCCAAGAAGAAGACAAAGCAAGCCAAGACCTCTGCCCAAGCACCGTACATGTAAGTTAGTTTTCTTTGTCTCGTGTGGTAATGTCCACCATATAACTACAAGTCAAGTTCAGAAAAGAATTTGCATATTTGATTGGAATAGGAAAATTGTAGAAAAGCCTTTGAGAAAGGTCCTGCTAGGATTGAAACGTCAGGACCACTAAATTTTAAGAAAAGCAATATTGTTAGATATCTCTATCGCTCTCAAAAATGAAGGGTAACTTACATGATAATTACAAAAGCGAACTGATGCAGTAACCATAAATCAATCTCTTCCTGACCGGCTGCTTTTTTATTGTTAATCTGTAACCATTCCGATTGCAATGTGTTTTTCATTATTTTTAATGTTCACAGATCTTTCAAATCTACTACGCGTATGACAAATATGATGGGGCACAAGACATCCGAAGTTTCGCCACAAAGGTTCGTGTGGACCACAGAAAATAAATATGCTGAAAATAAATATTGTTGTACAGGTTCATAGGACTACCGGTACTTAGTCCCACTTACTGGGCCGCTAGTAGCTCCCCTTAAACGAGTTTTGAGATTATCTGTCGCACCAGCGTCCCACCGCGTTTAATATACAAAAACACTAATTCTCAACCGAAGGCCTTAAAAGTGCCCGAAATCGCGTCCAAAGATTCAATAGCCTAAATGCGCCTGACGGATTCTACACATGTCCAGATAGACGAACAAGTGGTACATCAGCTGTACTTCAGCGGTAGCAATGAGGCCACGTACAAACCATACTACACGAAGACTGGGTACCAGACGTGGCCTCATTGCTAAAGCGCATTTTGTCGGATTTGAGGTCCAGTCCAAAAATAAATCGTAAGTACCGCTGAAGTACCGCTGAAGTACCACTGGTTCATCTGGACATGTGTAGAATCCGGCAGGCGCATTTATTGAATCTTTGGACGCGATTTTGGGCACTTTTAAGGCCTTCGGTTGAGAATTAGTGTTTTTGTATATTAAACGCGGTGGGACGCTAGTGCGACAGATAATCTCAAAACTCGTTTAAGGGGAGCTACTAGCGGCCCAGTAAGTGGGACTAACCGGTACTCATCTTCATGGGAGTTCAAGGGCTTGGTACCGATTTCATCCTTGCAAAGTTACTGGCCCCACAACTTTTACTGAGTGTTTCTTCCAATGGCAACAATGGGCATCAGAAGGTTCAAAGCCATCTGTGCCTTTCTCCATATTGTTGACCCTAGATACAGTGACACGTCCAACAAACTGTATCAAGTAGATTATCTTGTGAATTAATTTAAGAAAATGTGTAGGGAACTATACATTCCAGACCAACATGTTTCTGTTGATGAGAGAATGGTGAAATCAAAGTGTAGGTCGGGTCTATTTAAAAACAAACTAGGGAAATTTGGCATCAAACTTTGGGTATCAGAAAATTAAGCAACGGGATACACAAACGACTTTGAAATTTATGCGGGGGCAGAACAGGGTGAGAAGAAAAAATAACCAGGGAAGGGATTGGAATATCAGGTAGTCATGAAAATATGAAAACACTTATGAAACACTCTCTAATGATGGGCACCATTTTTACTTTGATAATTTTTTTACCTCTGGTCCACTTTTGGAAGACTTATTGAAACGGACAACTTTGGCATGTGGCACCACTCGAAAGGGGAGATCAGGATACCCATCAGACTTCAAGGCAACGGGGGACGTGTTGGTTTCGGGATAGGAGCAAAGTTTTGGTATATTGGAAAGATGAAAGGCTAGTCACAATAATGACAATTCACAATGCAAATAAACACAGTCTTAGAAGGGTATGGGTGAAGGAAATAAAACACCCCAAACACTAAGAGAATAGGGTTAATATCATCTTATTTCACTTGTACACTTATTTCACTCCATAGGGTTGTTCCAGCAATTTCACGGCATCTGATGATGAGATACCAAGTGCATCTTCTGCTATTTTGATCACTGCTTCCGGGAGAACAACTGCACAGAAACTCAAGAATCTGCGATAGAAGAATATAGAGGCCAAATTAATTAGTCTCACAGATATGTCTTTGCTGAGAGAAAGCAACATTTCAGGTGACAATGCAAAAGTTGAGAGGAACATGGGAATGCTATAAACAAGTCTTAAATTTCATTCATTTCCCTTTAAAGGATGTCTCGATGGATGGAACAGAAATTATTTGATTAAAAAGTTCAAAGGACTTGCTTTCTCTTTTGAATTGAAATGTATTGGAATGACTTACATTAGTGTTGTTATCCGGTCTGAAAATAGCCATCAGTTCCTTGAGTATGATCTCTTCTTGTTCTTCGGTGAAGGTCTGGCCAAACACCTTGTTACCGAGATTCACTATAAATATAATAAATCAACAATAAGAAAATCCATCTAATTGTTCTCAAGGTATGAACAAATATTTTGTAGGATCAAGGCAATAAGAACTTGGACAAGGTTGATCACATTGTCTATAAGAACACCATCAGGGGCAGGTTAATGCCTATGTTGCCACCAGATAGTACCTGTGCTAATAACCCCACCCTGCAGACAAATTTAATCAATTAAGACCCAGTAGCATAGATCAACAATTGTAAACACTGCATGTGATATCAAACTAACACGGATGACTATTCGGCATTGGTTAAGACACATGGCAATTCTACGAAAATAGGAAGTAAATGTACATAAGACTTCACAAAGTGTTTTTGTTGTTAGGTCACTTATATTCTGACCTCAACTTGATTTTCATAACAATAAAACATGAGCACATTTTGATGAAATTTTGATTTCTGATGAGGACCCCTTCAACTTCCTGAAACTGGCACCTCTTCGGAAGTTGACTTGTTTCAAGAGGGAAGAATATTGTGGTCCTTTACGCTGTGGATGATAAACGCAGTAATCATGCTTTGACATTGTTTTGTGCAATAAACCATTATGATTGATTACAAGCTTCTCTACCTTTTTTTAAAATTTAATTTTCTGTTGTTATTATCATAAATAATATATACCTTATATCATAATGATACTTTACTCTTGAAACAACTTTTAATCTATGAAGACACTGAGTATTCACCTTGAGGCCATGCTGATTCTCCAAATGCACATCAAGCCTTTTCAGTCCCTTGATGTGGCATTCAGGGTAGGGACAGGGATACTCTTTCTTATTCTTCACACCTGATGACTTTAGATGTGATATTGGATCTCTTAGGATTAAAAGGGAAAAAAATGTAAGTACATGCTGCTTAAGATTACAAATAAACTGCATTACCCTAAATCATCAACAAAGAAATGAAATCACAAGTTAATGCTTAATTGCCTTACTGTTGTGTTGCGAGATCAGAAAGGCTTTGATTTTCAGGCTTTCATACTTTTCACATTGGACTAAGTTCACTCTCATATAGTGGAAACAATATACAGCATTCATTTATTACATTCAACTCAGCATCTAGCAATTGGTCTTCCACTCTAATCCTAATCCATAAACATACTCTTCTCTCTTCTCTCTTACTGTCTTAGCAAGAGTGGTCCTCACATTTATATTACTAGTCTAAGGAGTTGGGGGTGTGGTCTAAATGAAGTAGGTGACCTATAATTATACTTATACAATACTTAAATGATGAAGGATAGAGGGCTTGGTCAACAGGTTTCAATGCAGGAGGTCTGGTCAGAAGGTTTCTAGGAAAGTGGTCAGTGGTCAGTTTGGAATGGGTCCAGGATAATTGAGTCATGTACAGTACATGGGCATGTACATGTTCATTGTACATGTACACACATGTACATTTTACATGCACATGCAATGCATGCGATAGTGGATGACTATTAATATCACCCTTATCTAAATGTATATTTAAATAACAAATCACATTTGCAATTCGAAAAAGGTGATAAAATAAGAACTTATTAGAGGAAGTGGGGATTTACCCAAAAGTACTTTAAAGAAATAAAGTTTTTGTTCGAGGTGGACATTCCCTGAACATCAAACTGACAAAAAGAGAGCCCTCTATTGACAAAATACGGTCAGTGAGTAATATTTTTTTTCCACCTTGTATTTTCCTTTTCGCATGTGAATAACGTTTAGGCTAGGCCCTTGGCTCAAAAAAGATAAATCAAGGATATCTTTAAAATGGGCTGCAAAAAAAATTTCAAATTTCGAGCCATCATGCTAAAAAAGTAGATCACAATTCACACCAAGCCACAACCTGACACTTTTAATGAAGTTAATTTACGGCTAGAAAATAATATGAAAATGGCAAAAATGCCAAATAGCCAAAAAAATGAAATATTCTATTCTCCCGATTGTTTGAGGCATTTAAAATTTTGACTATAATTCCCATAGTCTCAATAAATACCAATGTATGCCAAGGGAGCCACAGACTGACACATGTTTTGCCAAACTCTTGACATATTAGAGGGTCTCAGAAAACTGCCATAATCTACGAAATTGTAAGGATAAATGTTATTTTTTTACATTTTTGGAAAGAATAAAACTTAATCTATCAGTTGGTACCCATTTCACACCTCTGCATATGATATTTCCTATGGAAACTTGTTTTGTTGGTTTACGCACATTGGCTTTGGAATTACTCAAACCCGTGCACAAACAAATGATATAAGTACATTAGTACCAGGACCCGATCTTTTAGGTTAAATAAATTTGCATAGAAAGTGCCATTTTTGAATAAAAATGCGAGGAATAAATTTGAATATAACATTCTCCTCTCCTTTTGTAACATGGGCCCCAAAACTGTGTGATTTCTACGTTTTCTGTAGCCAAACCACAAAGTGACATTTCCGATTGCTCATTTGTTCCCTGTCAATGTGTTGTTTAATGGTTTTATATATATGTTATTTTTTCCCTGTTTTTGTGTACGCAAAATCCTCCGTTAAACGCTAGCTCTTTAAGTTCTGTGCCTAGCCTACGGGACGCTGTAAGCGCAGAATTCTGCGAAAAGCACAGCCATGAAATAGGGCCAGGTAGGGGGATTCGCCGTGCGTGTGCAAAGTTCACGCAATGCTGAATCGCGATACCTTTTTAATATATCCCACAATGCACCGCTCGTGTTCTGATTGACGGAAAATGGGTTCCTAGTTGTCCTGGTTTTAAAATCTTCTGAGTAAGAGTGTACGTAGTAGGCCTATATTTATGGTATGCAAATGTATGTAATTTGTTTAATGCCCATGGTTCAGTCCCAGCTACACAACATACGTACGGTAGGCCTAGATGGGCTTCATAATAATTTTATTATCCACTTTGATTCCTGCCCAATAAGTTTATCTGGATCATGTCCACTATTTTTGTTTACATACCTACCTTGCAATTACCTGGAAGTCTGCTCCATCATATCGGACCATCGGCGTTGTATGCTTTATGCGTTGTCTTATTCCTCCATGGTTGCATCTTATTCCTCCACACAGCTTTTTCTTAGCCTTTATAATTTTGTACATGTACGTGAACGTGCGAACACAAGAGCGATAAGAACTTGTTCGAGCCATTATACTTTGCATCGTTATCGTGACTGATTTGTTTGTCTCCTTCTGACTGATGAGATGATACACACTTGGAAGTACTATTTAAGTGTCGAATTACCACAGTGTTGTGATTTCACGAAGTTTATTAATACCGTAGCTTGAACGTTTTGCTTAAATCAGTTTATTCATCGAAAAGAAATTAAGTTTAACTCTCCGTTCCGCGGTATAGAAACAAAATTCTCAAGGGACTAGTAAAATTTCAAAAGTCTATGGATGCATCAATCTGACAGAAAAACGAAAATGCTCAAACCAATGCTCAGAAACAACAAACTGACAAAAGTAAGTACTGGAGAGAGAGAGGGGGGAGAGAGAGAGAGAGGAGAGAGGGAAGAGAGAGGTGGAAGGAGAGAGAGAGAGAGGAGAGAAAGAAGGAGAGGGAGAGAGGGAGAGAGAGGGGGGGAGATTGTGAGAGAGAGAGAGGGGGGAGAGAGAGGGGGAGAGAGAGAGGGGGGGAGAGAGAGGGAGAGAGAGATAGAGGAGAGAGGGAAGAGAGAGGTGGAAGGAGAGAGAGAGGAGAGAAAGAAGGAGAGGGAGAGAAAGAGAGAGAGGGAGAGAGAGAGAGAGAGAGAGGGGGGGGGGAGAGAGAGGTGGAAGGAGAGAGAGAGGAGGGGAGAGAAAGAGAGAGACATGACGGTCAATGGAAAACGAGAGGAATATATTTCAGGGAAAAGGTTCCCATGGGGATACGTCCTCTAGCCCCCCCCCCTCCTGAACACCTGTTGCCCATGTCCTTTGGTGAAAGGGAAGTGGAAAGGAGTCTGTGGAAAGGACAAGGTTCTTTTGGGAATCAAAATCCCAGGCCCTAAAAGAGTTTGACATTTTGAGTGTGTCATTTCGGCCATTTAGGTCAGTAAAAGTTTTAGTCTCTTTTTTTCAATTTTGGAAGTAAATTGAAACAATTTTTGAAAAATCCTGAAAAATGACGAAGAAAACTTTGACTGGATCAGGATGTGAACCCGAAACCTCTGGTTTTGTGTACCAGCATCTGATGAGCTATCCAGCCCTTAGATGGCAGCCTTCCCAA
The DNA here is from genome assembly GCA_949987565.1 of Luidia sarsii. Taxonomy (NCBI): domain Eukaryota; kingdom Metazoa; phylum Echinodermata; class Asteroidea; order Paxillosida; family Luidiidae; genus Luidia; species Luidia sarsii. Next base: position 12,154 of record CATLJK010000127.1, read on the forward strand.
ATAGTCAACTGGTCTTTGCCAGGGTGGGGAGGGGGGGGGGCCGTCAGTCAGAACTCAGAAGCCTTTTTATTGTAACCAATGCAGTTTATGGTAACCAATGCAGTTTATGGTAACCGATGCAGTTTATGGTAACCAATGCAGTTTATGGTAACCGATGCAGTTTATGGTAATCAATGCAGTTTATGGTAATCGATGCAGTTTATGGTAACCAATGCAGTTTATGGTAACCGATGCCATTTATGGTAACCGATGCCGTTTATCGTAACCATTGCAGCTTATTGTAACCGATGCAGTTTATGGTAACCAATGCAGTTTATGGTAACCAATGCAGTTTATGGTAACCAATGCAGTTTATGATAACCAATGCAGTTTATGGTAACCAATGCAGTTTATGATAACCAATGCAGTTTATGGAATCCCAGACAGTGCTTGGTAGCCAATGCAACACACCAGACATTCTACAAGGAGATTATCAACACAGTGTGACTGCAAGTTATGTTTGAAAAAAAAAACCCAAAACACCATGCAGCCTGTATTTTCAGGCTTTTATTGTCGAGTGCGAGACACATAGCCCTACTCATCAAGGCTCATCCAGGGATTCTGAAAAAGGGGAGTCACTCGCCAGCGAGAAAACAACATTTAGTCAAAGCGTGGGGTACGGGAGCTGTTATCCTTGCCACTTGAATGGAAAACACAACACCTGCTACTCCGTCTCAGAAACTGAAAACAAAAACAACACATTAATTTCTCGGCAAGATCTTGACAGCATTTTTTTATTTTTGGGTAAAGTCTCAGTCAACAGATTAGAGGTGACCGAGGAGGAGAGTGGGAGTGACTGATGTAGCAGTCAGGTGCATCAGGGTTGTGTTCTCTTCAACAGGCTAGGCAGACGCGCTGAAAGGGGCTGGGGTACATTTGAAAAGAAAACAACGAATCTCATTGGACATTTCCTTCGCTAAAGATTCGGCCTAAGGCGACAAAGTGGCCGCTGCCATGCATCCACAATGTGCTCTGGCTAACTCATCGCACACACACACACACACACACCCTTACACGCGTATACTTGTTGGGTATTTCCTTTGTTCTCGTGTACTAAAAAAATACTCCCAGAAGGGCCTAAGTACTAAAAAAATACTCCCAGAAGGGCCTAATTCAAATCGCTCCCTTTCGAACCAGAATCACTTTCCTAGGGTGAAATCTCTAGCGAACGTCCCTTATATAATATAGTTCTGTTTGCTACGGATAAACATACCTCGGAAATTCCTCCTTTTTGAGTTAATTCCAAATAACTAGTTTCGTGAAAACCTTATGGGGTACCAACAATGTACCCCACAAGGAGCGGGCCCATTGTACCCACCCATTGTTCCAGTACCCCACAACCCACCTTACTTAAGCGCACACACACACACACACAAAACTGTCGAGCCAAGATTTAAACTTCTGAGCACCCTACGCAGAATTGGACTTCGGCAACGATTTGACATTTTTTTGTGGTGTTGGAGTGAAGATTTCTCTGAAAGGAAATACAGCATTTTAGACTGTAACATTTTAAGTGGGGTTTGTAGCATGCTAATGACTGTGCCATGGTTGTTACTATCTATTTGGTTTTTTGCATTCATCGTAGGCCATGACTGTTGCTATGATACGCTGATGTGTCACCACGGTAACAGTTGCCATGACCCCTGTCTAGTCCCGAAGCACCAGTGCCACCCTCCTCTCCTCATTGTCATTGACTCTGCGGAGTTGCCATGGCAATTGTTGCCACAGCCATTAACCTCGTCATCCCATCCCAACCCACTGCTGCCCACCCACCTCTCCATTAAACTCTGTTGTGTTGCCAAGGCAACTTTTGCCATGGCTACATACATCCTCTCCTGACCCCACCCAAGCACCCTCCCTGTCCCCCCCCCCCTGTTCCTCCCCAATTCCCTGTGTGAGACTTCCTCCCGAAACCAAAGTATACATGCACTCCTCTCAGAAATTTGACTTCAATACCCTCTCCACCAACCAACCCTCCATTTTATCAACCAGGCTTTCCCTGAGTGGCACCCTTAAACGTCGGAGCCCGCTTTGGGGAAAGAGACAGAGAAAAAAAAACCCATTCCATTAGTCAACTTCCTCTGCTTGCCCTCCCTTCCTACATCTCCATTCCCTTATCGTCCCATCCCGTCTACTTCTAGTTTACATCAATTATCCACCCCCCTCTCCCTCCTCCTCCTCCTCCTCCTCCTCCTTCTTCTCCTCCCAGGGAGAAAGGAAATGCAAAAGGAAAAAGGAAATGCGAAAACTGAAGAGTCACGCCAGTCGTTCCTATCGCACCAGCGGAGAGAGGGTGGGGTTGGTGGCGGAGGTTTTGGTCGGATGTGCCCAGCGCCTTGCCTGGAGAGATGGCCGGTCCGTGGTCGGTCAGAGATCTCATCGGTTGCCTCGTCCGGGTGAGGCAGACGTTTGTCTCGTGTGAGGTTGACCCAACTCGGCGGTATATAGATGCATGCCTGTCGCACTTCTCCCCGATGGTCCTGATTGGGCCAGGACTTTTTTCCCCCGATGGACATGATCAAATTGCTTTCGTTGCATTTATTGCCAACCCTCTCCCTCTGTCAGTCTGTCTGTCTCTTTCTTCTCCCCCTCTCTGTCTGTCTGTCTGTCTGTCTGTTTAGGTCTCTGTGTTTCTCTGTCTTTCTCTGTTTCTCACTGTTTCACAGTTTCTCTATGTTTCTCTGTCTCTCTCTCTCTGTCTCTCTGTCTCCATCTCAGTGTCTCTGTCTATCTGTCTCTGTCTATCTGTCTCTGTCTATCCGTCTCTCTCAGTGTCAGTGTCTCTGTGTCTATCTGTCTCTGTCTGTATGTCTGTCTGTCTGTCTCTCAATCTCTGTGTATATGTAGACTCTCTGAATCGCTTCATCTCTGTCTGTCTGTCTGTCTGTCTGTCTGTCTGTCTGTCTATCTATTGTTTGGTTTGTCTCTTGACAGGTGTCTGTCTGTCAGTCTGTAGTGTCTATCGTACTGTCTGTCTATCTCTGTCTGTCTCTGTCACTCTCCTCATTCCTCCTCCCCCTTCTAGTCCCTAGTTTCAAGATCTCTTTCTCTCCTCTCTCCAGGCAGGCACATGATCTAAAGTTATGAAGGAAATCATGATGATGATGATTACACACATGTACATGTATATTGATTAGAGGGACCATGCAGTAGATCCATGTAGGTAAATGGTCGGGATAGGGCATTGCAGCCTGTGTCTGAAAGATGCAATATGCAATGCAATAGTTAAACAATGTACAAATACTCCCCTGATTTGCGTGTATTTTTAGGCATGCTTTCCCCTTATCTTTACACCATCGATATTTGGATCTCATTCTTCTCCTTCTTTTTTAGGCAACAGCAAAGGGGGACAAGGTATCCCCTGCTAAGCCATTTATTGCCATAAAATTTGGCTTTTCCACCGCTACAGCGTAGCGGTAAAGTCTTGACTTATAGTACCAATTCTTCCCTTTCTTCTTCATCTTCCTCGTCGGCCCAAAAAGTTCACAGACAAAGCACTTATAGTACGGTGTTCTGTGCGGATTATCGAGTTTCGTGACTATCTTTGTCGGCGACTGTGAAATCGTTGACTGACGACCCGCCGGGATGAATTAAAGGGACATAGACAACCGCCTCATTGTCCGCTGGTTGCCGCCGGCAGCGGAAGACTCTGTGTCTGTAAGCCTGCACCCATTCTTCAGACTGAAGACAAGGGAACGGGCGGGTCCGGGAAGGTCCGGCAATGTGGGGCAACGAACTCTAGTGACCCTTGCAGCACTTGCCCCCCCCCCTCATAATACCACACACTGCTAGGTCGACAACGGTGCGAGTAGGGACAGAGGGCTAGGGAGGGGGAGAGGGGGGGGGACGATTGATGCTCTGTGTGTTGGGGGGGGGGCAGCGTCGTTCCCGATGACGTCAGCGCACGTCACCAGCTCGCCCCCGTCTATTCGCGGCTGTCATGGCAACGGCACCTGATTGATGAGATGGGGGCGACGGTCGCCCTAGCAACGGAGGAAATCGGAGAATTTCTCTCTCTGTGTCGTCTGCCTTGTCTTCTCTCTCTATTTTCGTCTATCTTCGTTGTTTAAAATAGGCGCCAGTCCGCTGAGATCCCAAGAGAAACGAAGTCTTCCCGCGATATCAACAGAAACTTCCGGATAGGTTTTTTCACCGTGCACGGAAGTGAATACCCCTTGTTCCTATTCTGCAGCGCTATATAATGGGAATCAAAATTGGCAAAGAAAACTTTGACTGGACCGGGACTTGAACCCGAGACCTCTGGATTAACGTAGGCCTACCGGCTCTCTTACCATCTGGCTATCCAGCCCTTAGATGGTGGCCTTCCCTTATAGTCAACTAGTCTTTGCCAGGGTGGGGGCGCCAGTCAGAAGCAATTCAACCGTTATAACTACCGTATATCTCCAGGGATCACACCCCCGCTTTCATTCAATAATTGTTTGTTGACGTTGGTTGACGAAAAACCAGAATCATTAATCGCACGTGTTCCCCCACGCGTAGCAGCGGGAGGTACCGGTAATTATAATATATTTGAGAATCTTTCTCTTGAAATGAGAGGGTTATTCATCGCGGTGGTATGGTACAGAGTGACCAGGGAGAAAAGACGATCAAAGTCACGCCATGTCGTACGTGTTGCTGGTAGCAACGTTCCGGCTGCTAACCTTCATCGGGCAACTGAAGAGGTTTCGTGAACGGAACCTGACAGGAACCCCAGTAATTCAGAGAGCCAGCGGGACCCTTTTTCAAAGGCAGAACATGCCTTTGAGAAAAGAGAAGAGCCGCTTGTTTCGATCCCATAGCAGAACATGAAATTCACACTTGGCGATTCTGAAAGGCCCTGCGTCGGTCATTTGAGTCAGTTAGCTAGCTTAATAGTTTTAATCTTAAAATTTAGTGGGCCTGACGTTTCGATCCTATAGCAGGACCTTTCTCAAAGCCAGGGTGATTGTTAATTTTAGTCACTAAGCAGTTTGCAACATTTTTGTATATCACTCTAGCTTATATTTTGTATTTTAATCCGATGGAAACAGATGAGTTGCATGTTATTTCGAGGAGGAAAACAAAAACAAAGTAAGAAATCTGACTGGTTGGTTGGATGAACTGCACTTTGACAAAATAATGCCGTCTCTATAATTATTTTACATTAGAAAGACCGTAGGGGCCTATACAATTAAACGACAACACAATAATAGAAAATTCCACATACACAAAGCGATAGACCAAACGTCGGCTTGTATAGTGCAATATTTGGCGCGAAAACTCTCGGGCTTTTTTTCTTTCTATTCCTGGATAAATAATTCAATCGATATCAATTCTTCACGCCAGACGGCGGCCCGTTCGCGCGCCAAAACCCCCGACGGTCGTCTGCTCGGGCATTGGCGGGAAGCAATCTCCTCTTCTTTTTTCTTCTTGGTTTCCCCCCCCCTCTCTCTCTCTCTCTCTCGCCATCTTCTTCTTCTCCTCCTCCTTCTAGGAAGCCGTAATAAATCAACCGTTCCGGTCTAGACAATCCCTCAAGCGAGAGATCAGCTCTCGGTGGAATATTTCTCGTCGACTCCCCCCCCCCCCCTCGCCACTGGCTCGCATTTCTTCGCCGTATCGTGTGTTATTTTGTCTTGTTCCTCTGCACTTATTTGTGTGTATTTTTCTCCCCCACCCCTCTCGACAAAACCTCTTCGATTTTAATCTTCAGCTCGGTGTTGTATTTTTGCCCGAGCAGTTCTCGGTTCGGCCGTTTTTCTAAAAAGAAAAAAAAAAAAAAAAAAAGACAAGAAAAATCACCTGTTTTTCAGCCTGGAGGTGAGGAACGGGCAGTTCTTTGAAGTTCGCTTCGATTTATTATTTTCTTTGTTTTTTTTCTCCATTTTCTCCGGGCGAGATGAGATGACCTACTTAAGTTTCAGGACGATTCGGCGATTTGATAATCTTTTAGAATTCGGTCGAGAATTGATGAGAATTATTTAAACGAGCGGCTTGGAAACCTCATTTCTGTGCTAATTAGTTAATTAGTCGAGTGAAACCCTCTGGTTCGTTTCAGAACCACACTCACTCACAAAAGAGATTCTCGTATACACGGTGCCATCGCAAACATATACTCTTTATTAGGAACTGGACTGGGAAAGATTTTTTTTTACATTTTTATGAATGCGTATAACGATGTTATAATTGTAACACTCTTTGCTGTTGTGCCGACAGAGGGCGCCCTTCACCGCCATTCAGCGGCTATGGTCACGTGTTACATTTCCTGTTCGCCAATCGGACGAAATTCGTGTCTGGGCGATGGGGGGGGGGTCTGGGTGCAAGTTTCGTAGAGGACGAAAGGCATTTGTGACCCGGCACAGCGACATGAAGATTATCCCACCAAAACACTTTTCGAGTAAACAACGCCTGAAGTCAAAGTATCTTCTCAATTCGATTAAAAATCTTTCTTTTTTTTGTATTTTCGGAAAGTTAATGTATTGGAGAATATCATGTCCAAAGGATTTTTCCGAAATCCGTTTCTAAATGTTGAAAAAACGAGGATTTCGGGGGAGTGTTTGTGTACTGTTTTCATGAAAAAAAGTTCCTGCCTGTTTCAATGGCCGCTTTCGAGGAGTTAGTATAGTGCTGCTGTATTGTGTCTGGTACCAAATGAACGAGCGAAGTTCCCTTGTACTATTACAACAAAGTTCACACGGAAATAATCTTGATATCATTTGAAAGCTAATGGTATACTCTTTCACATCATTAGAAAATCTCAAAATCTCAAAAGTGGGGGTTATTTCTCATTATGCTGCGCCGGGTCACATTTCTCATTGAAATTATCCCGCTAGTAAAAGCTGCACGTTGTCTTTATGCCTTGAAGCATCCGACTGTCGGCACTGTTTTTTCGATTTGGTCAGGGCCGGGTGAATTTCATGTTCATTTTACTCAAGCAAGGGAATGGGATGGGATCGACCCAACTTAGACCTACGCTTGGCACGAAACGTCTTCCTTGTAGTAACTCAGATAGAATCGTGTGATGCTGGGTACCAGTGGTTCGGGTGATCGATTGAGCAGCCAGTGACCGTCTACAAGTTGGAGAATTGGAATGACCACGACTACGATCAACAGGAAAACGTCGCTGGCTAGAAAGTTGTTAACAAGGCCCGAGACATAGACCCGTACCGAGAGTTGCTGCAAGCTATTTATTAACGCAGTGGCTGTTGTTACGGCAGTCATCCGTGTGGTTCCTTGACTTAACAGTATTTGTCAAGATGTTTAGCTCTTGGAATCAGACTATCAGCTAATAGACTGGTTCAACCAGCCTGCAATGCTGACGAAATACAATAAAGTCAGGGAACTACACGGACGACTGCCGTAACAACAGCCACTGCGATTTATTAACGACTCAAAATTTAAAAACAACAACAAAAACGCTTCATCCTCTGTGTGGGCAGGGCGTGGGTTTCAAATACGTCATCGGCAGAACACTAGAGATTCCATCCTTATTATGCGACTCCTCTTACTGTCGTATTGGAAGTGTAAAACCTACTATTTTTAGTCTCCGTTTACAACGCCCGAGACAGAGCCCCGTATCGAGACTTGGCAACGAGCCATTTTGTAAACGATTCCCCCCTCTTAAAACAACGAACAACAGTTTACTTCAGGAAAATGGATTTGAATTTTGTTCCCTTCAACCTCCACGGAGGGAAAGGCGCGGGTGTGCATCCAGTAGTTGCCGCACGACGAAGCCAGAGCCAGATCTGAATATTATACTGACGCCCCAACCGTGATTTCGGAAAAAAAGAAAAAGGTCCCTTACGAAGCACCGCCATCCTTCTCCAACGAAGTCGACTGTTGGTGAACGGACTTTTTTGTATCGATCTCTGAAAGGATGGTCTTCAGAGACTATTCAGAGATGACTGGTTCCACTAGGTCTTAGTGCTTCATGTCTGGTAGCCAGAGCGACTCCTGGCTCCTTCCATATCCATACAGCACTAGCGGGCCTCTCTCTCCCTCTCATACTCTTCTCTGTCCACCCCCTCCTCTCCTCCTCTCCCTTTTTCTTCTCTCCCCGTCTCCCCCCTCTCTCTCCCTCTTCTCTCTCCACCTCTCTCATTTTTCTCTCTCCCCTATCTTCCCTCTCTCTCGATCTAGCCCTTTCACTCTTCCCTCTTTTCTGTCCGTCTCCCCATCCCTCTCTCCCCTTTCCCCCTTCACCTTTCTCTCTCTCTCTCCATCTCTATGTCGGTCTGTCTGTCTCTGTCTTCTCGCTTTGTCCGTCTCTTTGTCTGTCTGCATGTCTGTCGGTTGGTCTATACGTCTAGCCTCCTCTATGTCCTCACCTCTTCCTATCTGTACCTCTGTCTCTCTGTATCTCTCTGTCTTGTGTCTGTCTAGCCTTTCTGTCCCCCTCTCTCTGTCTCTTTCTGTCTCCCTCCGAGTCTCTCCCGTCCTGCCTCTGTCTCGCCTTCTCTCTCCTTCTCTCTCTCTATTTCTCTCCTTCTCTCTCTATTTCTCTCCTTCTCTCTCTTTCTCTCTCGTTCTCTCGCTGTCTCTGCATGACTGTCTATCCCTCTCCTATTTCCCTCTCCTCCTCTCTCTCTCCTTCTAATGGGGACCACATTTTATGCCGCAATGTATACCGTGACTCACATCCGACTGAAGGCTGTGTCATTTTGCTCCGCGCCTATCCACGAAGGAGAGAGAGAGAGAGCGCGCGCCATGTAGGCAGACCTCCTCTATGTTTTCGTTTTCTTTCACCCTTCCCTCTCTCTCTCTTTCTCCACTTGTTCAGTCTCGGCGTCTTGCCTTGCGCAAGGAATACATTTGGGCCCATCCGGTGGGCGAGTGATCGCCCAGCCGACGCCTCATCGTTCCCCCGGGAATTCCTTGACATCGCGGCGCTGACAAATTCCTCCCCCGCCGAAGTTACTTGTGGACGGCCGGAGACAGGTTGTGTGTTTTTTTGGACTCAAGTGCCAGAGCGCATCTCGCTTTGACGGCCACGACGGGTTCAAAACCAGTCGATTCTCCCACGATTACTTTTCCTGGTACAGGCCTAATTATATATTTTTTTATAAAAATATATATATTTTTTCGCACCTTCGAATTGGCGATTTGTGGGATAAAGGGCGCCCTCTTTCGTCAGGAAGATGTGCCTACCATGGGACACAACTTCGGAAAGCGTCAATTACAAAGTTGTGAGGTTTTATTTAGAAAATTAACAACCTGTACTTTTAGCCGTTGATGGTAGACAATGCATGTTACCTGCGTGTTATAATTTTTTGCGGGCAAGTATAGTGGTATATAGTAGTAAAGACCTTCATGCAATCTTGTTTTACCGATGGAAATAGAATCGTGGTTACCTAACACTTTTAATTACACATCATTAAAATCAACCATGCAAACTATGCGGGTAGACGGACTTTACGAGCAGGCGTGGGCTGTGCCATTTCCTAGAAAATTAATAGGCCTAGGCCTACTCCTTGTTATGCTAAGGGGCAACTTGGTGATTACTCTCTGGCCGGATCCTTTAATCATCCAGTCCCCGCTCGTCAATTTGAAGATTTGGATGAAATTGCGGAAAGAAAGGCAGAATGTGGTCTCACGCGTTGGTCGTAAAATGACCTTCCTCAGTCATAGCATGGAGCTATCCTTTTTATAGCTCCATGGTCATGAGCAGAATGACAGGGATAGGCCCACGGGGCAGAGGTGCTGTGATACTGATCGAAATCACTGATGACAGAAAATTAACAAAGTTTAGTCCAGTAGTCCTGCAGCATTTTCCAGGTACATGTATAGCTCCATTGGACTAATACTAATACCAGGGTTAGAACTGCCATTCGGTTGGACTTCGCCCGTCGTCGTGAACACGCCATTATCGATTTTCTGTGAAATGGAGGTGTCATTACTGCGACGTTGTTACGTAATTTCCCTTGGTGGACGCACGCAATGAAACTTGAAAGCGAGCCAAGATAATTAGCAATGTGCAGGCACACTCTCCGCTCTCTGACAAAACGAAGGGAACAATACGAACACCACACTCACACCCACCCAAGCCAAAAGTCAGGCAACTGGGTTTTTTTTGGCTGGCATTCATTCATTAATTTGGTTCCTTAGTCCGGTAGACCATGGAGTTAGACCTATTATACTGCACGTAATCAGTGAAATGACCAATAGAGCTACGGAAAAATGTGTCTCTTTGATCTCCCAACGAATGATCAGGGGGATTGGTGGGAAGGTCAATAAACTTTTCTTCTCGGAAAATAATTTCCATGAACCGTATGGCGTAGCGGTACATAGACCGGCACTTCCTAACGGCCCAACGGTGTACAGTACATGTAATCCCTTTTTTTTACAGGGAGACTTGAACATGCTGGTTATGTAAAGTCCGACCTCCCTTGTATTTTGTTCTCGGAATATTGAACCACACGCAATGAATTCACAAGAGCGCGCTGTTGTATGCACGAACCCCATGCTCGAACCAAAGAAATAACGTCTTTTTGATGAATGGCCATTCCGTTTTTCGAGAATGAAAAGGAAGTGAGGAATACTTCCAGCGATTCCACCACAGGCTGTTATAATGATGTTCTCTCGAAGTTCTGTGAATTATAACAATCGCTATAGTATAGACCATTGCGCAACCACTGTTTACATGCCATCGCGTGACTTTTTATGGGTGTTTTTTTTCATCTCAGCGATGGAAATGTACAAAGAAGAATGTGCGCAATATGGTAGTCTTCTCTGCTCGTTTTCACTCCTGTTCCGCACCAAATGAAATGCAAAGATACCCACTCTAAGTCACGTGATGGCATGTAAACATTAGTCGCGAAATCGGTCTATCGCCACCACGAATTTTTTTTAAAAGATTGATTGTGGAAATCACGCAGTCAGCGAAAAATTCGTCAGTGTTCGCAATCCCTCAAACAAAAATAATGTTTTAACCTCGCTCTGAACAAACAAAATGTCGTCTGTTGTCTCTGTATCCGACAGGTGGTTGATTGTATATATCGGTGAGACGTGACAGTGGTAGCCTTCTACAGGCACCAATCCCTGCAGGTTTGTTTGTTTTTCGTTTTGGAATTCGTTGTCAACAAACAAACCGGACACGTCCTGCGTGTATTATACGGACCGCTCTCATCGCGCATTCGGCCGGAGTCCCGGCTTCCCGCGGGTCGTGGAACGGGCCGCGCACCGCGTGGGTTGTCTGGCGAAGTGCCAAGAGAAGGGTCGGCCCACACGAAGCGCGATAATGAAGTAGGGGAGTGATAGCCTGCCTCGGTCTCTGCTTTTCTGGGAACTGTACTACTGTAGGGCATAATGATATCGTTAGGATAGCGGTGCACTGCTGCTGCGCACGTGTATCGCACCTTGCTGAACGGATGTTTTGATGAGAGTAAAATACCCCGGCCTCATGATCAAAATGTTGATGATTTTCCCATCGTATGGTTTAGATCGACATGTACACACACACCTCACTGTGCGGTGTAGGCCTATAGAATAGGATTCAATTCGACAACAGAAGATTTGATCGAAAACCCAGAAAGCATTTACAATATTATTTCAGATGCTTCCGCAATCTCGGGAACATGACTGTGTATTATAAGCACATTCCCTTTGATCTCACCCTACTACTATGATTCTTTCCTCCATGGTTGTCTCCTCCCTTCGTTTGGTTTCAATTTACACCCTCTCGTTGTTGTCCTGTAGTGTTTGTCCCTCGTCTAGTTATATGTTGTCAATTTAATTCCTTTGTTCAGCAACTTAAATATTGTGCTCTCCCCTGTTATTATTATTTCAATGTAATTGCCATTAATAATGATTGTGTAAGTACTCTATGTTAAGGGGTCTCTTACCTACAAGCTTTGCTTTATTGAGACCTCCTCCAGTTATTGTTTATCAATTAGCTCACCGCCCACTATGTACATGTACATGTGTTAATATTCCTTACTGAAAAAAACTTAACTGAACTGAAATATAGTGGGCCTGACGTTTCGATCCTAGCAGGACCTTTGAGAAAGGTCCTGCTAGGATCGAAACGTCAGGCCCACTATATTTTAAGATTTACATTTTGGTAATTTTAGTCAGTAAGCAGTTTGCAACATTTTTGTATATCACCTTAACTGAACTGAACTAGCTTTCCTCTGTATCTGTTTTGTTCTTGTCACTGCCTTTGAGAAAGGTCCTGCTAAATTTTGAGATTTCCATTTCAGTAGATTTAGTCAGTTAGAAGTTTGCATCATTTTTGTATTATTACTGTTTGTTTGTTTGTTTGTTTGTTTGCTTGTTTGCAACTGGCTTTATTGAGGTGAAAGGTCCCGGAGTAGACAACGAGAGGGGTGGGGTCACTGGATGACGTCATCACTACGTGCCCGCGAGCTAGACCACGGACGTGGGTGACCAGTGGTTGACCTCATCTCTTGGGGAAACGGTGCGTTTCCAAGTCAACAGACAGCCGTGCACAATTTCGACATTTGTCAGAAGTGCGAAGACTGTAGTGGGAAGGGGGAGTGGGTGGTTGGAATACTAATTTGTGATAAATATTTTGTTTTTTTTGAAAGCGGAATTATCGCCCACTTGTGAAAATAAATCCCCATAGCAACAAAAAAATAATCCGCCGAGCAATAATTTTTAAATTTTCAGAGAATTCGGTGCTTGAGCCAACGCTCGGCCAGTTTTAGTTCGTTTTATTTTGGTCTGTCTACCGCCTCGGTTGCTAAGCGTGCAAGGTGTTCCAATCCCTAAGGTAAGCCTGGCGCCACGACGTAGCCCCCCACCCCCCTCCCCCCTCCAGATTTGCGAACGTCTCTCTTGGGCCGTATTCAGAACGAAGGCTTAGGCTCGGACTTAAGCTTCTACATTCTCCCCCCCCCCCCTTCTTCCTCCATGGTATACTGTATCAGTCTTTTACCCATTCTAATAACACTAACAGGTATCTAGAAATGAGGCGTTTGGCCCCAGTTTCATGGTGAACTAACCTTCAAATTCGCCAACAAACCACAACCAGTAATTTTCAGGTTTTGTCAGACCACGGGGGAAGGGAAAGGCCTCCATGGTCTGACGGAGACGAAGCCTGAACCATGGATTCATAAAGGGCCTACAGGAGAGCCCAGGCTACCGACTTGTTTGATAAAAAATAATGGCGCTGCTGAGTTTTTTTTTATCAGGGCCAGGGCTGCTTGTGTTTGCTTTTTGCGTTCGCCAAGGGCGCGCTAGACGCCATTGTTGTAGCGTGAGCGAGTGCGGAAGCGGTGATGCAATGAGTTTCCACAGTCCCTCCGGTAATGGGCAGTACATAATAGAGAGAGAAAATGAGAACCCCCCTGCTTAAAAAATGGTCGATTCTAATGACGTTGATCCTCGCGGGGGATCTGAATACGCAACACACGGCGAGACGGGAGGTCCCGTACTGTGAGAGGAAATAAACTTGTTTCTCGTATCTTATTTTTCTTAAATTGCACCTCTCACACTTTTTTCACAAACTTTCGGAGGGCCTATATTACATTTTACGCACATTTTAATCCCAGCAGGAATTTTCTCAAAGCCAAAGACCTTTTCCTTGGTAGGATCGAAACATCGGGTCCTCTAAATTTCGGAAATTTGCATTTTAGCCAGCAATTTATAACATCCATGCATTGCTCCTCAGGTTTATTTGTCACATTAATTGTTATATATATATTTTAAATTTGACAAAATTATTATCCCAAAAATACATAACTATAGGGACGATTTAGACATCAACGTTGACAAGAATTATCTCGACGAATTCATTTGCATATTTGGCGCGATCGGAGCGTGCGTCAGAACATTGCCTAATTGTGTTTTTATTGAATTATAATGATTTGATAACGCGCGTCTTGCGCTGTGCTTTTAGAGAGACGGACATTTTGTTTAGTTTCACCGGTGCTCCAAGACACTGTAGCCTGTAAACACAATGTTCTAACTCACTGCGTTTTCTCGTGATGACGCGCGCCTACGAAGACAGTTTGTTTGTTGGTGTGTTTGTTGGGGTATTTGTGTGTTTGTTTAAATGATACCAATACTGTAGTTTAGTGGAATGTTTTAGGTGATATACCATGTAACACCTCTCTTAGTTCGAGAAGGAGTGTGGCTCTGAAAGGAGCCGGTAACTCCGGGGACCAGAGTTGAAAATTAAATGAGAAGATTCAATAAAAAATGTCTTTTTCTGTCATCTTTGTGTTATTATTGTATTATTGAATACGTATTTTGAGGAGTTATGCTCTTTTAATATTTAATAAATAAATAAAGGAAAAACTGACTGGGAACCTTTTAAACAAATTTGAGAAAGGTCCTGCTAGGATCGAAACGTCAGGCCCACTAAATTTTGAGATTTGCATTTTGGTAATTTTAGTCAGTAAGCAGTTTGCAACATTTTTGTATACCACTTTATATAAAATTTGAAAAATGGCAAAGAAAACTTTGACTGGACCGGGATTTGAACCCGAGACCTCTGGCTTTGCGTATACCATGCGCTCTTATCATATCTGAGCTATCCAGCGCTGTGGTGCATATAATATTATACAGTCTTTGCTGGGGATGGGGGCGCCAGTCAGACGCATTCAATAACCATCAATTACCGTATGATTATCTTCACTTTTCCCAGTAATGCCGACTGTCCTAGGCGGCACACCTTCATGTCCGAATCCAGCAAGGTTATGATAACATTATTTTGTTATAACAATTTCTGTTCTCGTAGCCCATTGACTTCTTCCGTCAGTCCACTCAGATCCACATTAATATCTGAGCCAAGGATATCCTACATCTCAGCTCTCATGAACCGCATAATTAGGGCCAAGGTTGCAATTATTAATAAATGGTGGGGTTTTTTTTGGCGAAGCGATGGCTGGCTTTTCGTCTAGCGTCAAGTGATCCAGAAGTAACGTTGACCGGGCCCCGCCGGCTTCAGAGAGTAGAAGTAATTCGAGGAGCGGAATAATAAGAGGAGAATGGAGGTGAGATTTCCATGACAACCGTCCCTCGTCTACCATCGACGAAGAGTGGCTTGATATTGCGACTAGGGGCTGCTTTTGTGGAAGGTGAAGGCTGGTGGGCGACTTCGACCTCTTAGTGGTATTGAAGGTCGATGGGGTTGGAACGTGCCCTTTGTGGAAAATGGAATTGATCGGTGAGACCGTGTTGAAAACTTCAAGGACCATGCGTTCTGCTCATCACATCAGGCGGTGAATACGGGCTCTCTGGTCTCTACCCCCCCCCCTCAAAACCGGCGTCGTCATAAGCAGTGCCTTGGACGAAGGTGCAATGAGAATGCACCGCTCTTTACATTTCGTCGTTGGCATGGCAATGGTCTGAGTAGTGACTCGCGGCTCTAATTATCAATGATGCACATCTAAAGAAATGAAATATCGAGGACCTTGAGTTTCAGTCCTATAGCTGGGCCTTTCTCAATTAGGTCGAATAACCTTCGTTTGAGAATGGTCCTGCACGACGTAATTTAAAAAAAAAAGGGGGCACTCACGAAATGTGATAGTTTCTTTTGTCTGATCGGTTTGTTGTACGATCCTTGTGTTTGTGTTCCAGGCCAGCTATTAAAAAGGACGATGACATGGACGTAAGGCTAGATCAAGTCTTAATCTTTAAAGATCTCAAAAGTTAGAGGGCCTGACGTTTCGATCCTAGCAGGAACTTTTTTAAAGATGTGTTTTCACGAAACCTAAATCACCTATGAATAATTAATTCTCTGATTTTATGCTGTGGAATTTCAAAACCCATTGGAGAGGTCATGAAGTTTCGATCCTAGCTGGACCTTTCTTAAAGGCAAAGCAGTTTAGATCCTACCAGGACCTGTCTTATAGTCTTACTGCTAGGATCGAAACGTCAGGCCCTCTAACTTTTGAGGATTCATGTATTGCGGGTCATTTTAGTCAGTGAGGAGTTTGCAACAGTAAATATTTACTTCATGTTCAATGCAGAGATCAATGATTTGGGTTGCGACTTGCGATCTGAACTTAGAATCCAAACAGTGGAGAAAAATGTGCGATGATGAATTCGACGGATACGTGTGCAGTTTGTCCTCTGCGGGGAAAATGAAATTGAGTTTGGTTAGCGTTTGGCAATGGGGGCTAAAATTGCCAAAACACCTTGACTCGACGTTGCACCCTAGTTGCACTGGGGGCACGAGATACGTCACTTTTTAAAGGTCTGGCCCCAGCCGTCTGTTCCGGCCTCCGTCTGCAAACAGCCGTTACATACATTCCCGAGGTCGCCAGGCTAGACGTGGGCTTATATCCTCGGAAAAAGTAATTTGCATGATCACCGTCAACAGCGTCAGCGCAGCGCGAGGGGCGGGCTCGCTAGACGGCGCCCTAGTCGCCCAATTGGGCTGCGTCGGGAGCCATGTTTACTTGCGCACAAAAAAAAAACGTGCGGGCGGGCGTGGAGCACGCGGCCTGGGATTGGGCTACACGCGCTTTGTCTATGGGGGTCGAGATGCACGGCGAGCACGCGCATCGTCAGTACACAACCACAGACAACGAGGGACGGACCTACATGCATGGAATCTGCGAGCGATCCTTGGGACCTATTCTCCCCCGCCTTATCTGAGCGCCTCTCTACGAAGAGAAAATGGAGCAATTCCAGCAGCAGACCTGTAAGCACAACCTGGACAAGGTCCTGAAGAGTTACCAGACGGTGGCCATGTCGAGTTTGGGCGGGCCGAGCAGTTACAGTGCCCGATGGGCGGCGAGTAGCGAGGCCCTGGCCATCGCCCGTAAATTGGCCGGCCTGGAGTCCACCACGCCAGCGATGGCCTCCCCACCTGCACCTGCACCTGCCTCGGCCGTGGAGCAGTCGGCCCAGCACATGGCCGGCCTGGGAGTGGCCCTGGGCAAGTCCGAGGCCCTCATGGTGTCGCCGTCGGCCGGTCAGCCGGTCAAGAAATCGGCGGCCAAGTACCTGGACTTCGACCCCTTGCTCCACCCTCCCCCCTTCCCCATCCAGCAGATGCCCGTCTTCACCCCCATCGACCAGTCCTCGGGCGAGCGCTGCGAGACCGTCTTGGAGAGCGAGACCATCGCCTGCTTCGTCGTCGGCGGCGAGAAGCGGCTCTGCCTCCCGCAGATCCTCAACAGCGTGCTGCGGGACTTCAGCCTGCAGCAGATCAACGCCATCTGCGAGGACCTGCACGTCTACTGCTCTCGCTGCAGTCCGGAGCAGCTGGAGATACTGAAGATCACCGGTATCCTGCCGGCCAGCGCTCCGTCCTGCGGACTTATCACCAAGACGGATGCGGAGCGTCTCTGCAACGCGCTCCTCTACGACCTGATGGACGGCAAGCAGTTCATGCTTGCCTCGCCTGCACAGGGCTCCAAGCGCGCGGGCCCCGGCCCCCACGAGAACTGCTTCGCCGTCTACCACGAGTGCTTCGGCAAATGCCGTGGCGCGTTCCTGCCGGATTTGTACGCCACCCCGCACGCCCCCTGCGTGGAGTGCGCCGAGTGCCAGCTAGTCTTCACGCCGCAGAAGTTCGTCATGCACTCGCACAGCGGCCGGGAAACGCGTACATGCCACTGGGGCTTTGACTCGGCTAACTGGCGCAGCTACCTGCTTCTGGCCAGGGAGGACGAGACGAACGAGAAGCATGTGGCGGCCCTGGCCAACGTCAAGGCCAAGTTTGACTTCATGAGTCGATTCAAGAGAAAGCATGTGAGTAGCCAAACGCTAACCAAACTCAATCTCATTTTCCAAGCAGAGGACAAACTGCCCACGTATCCGTCGGATTCATCATCGCTCATTTTTTGCCCGGGTTTGGATTCCAAGTTCAGTTCGCAAGTCGCAACCCAAAACATTGATCTCTGCATTGAACATGAAGTAAATACAAGAAACTGTTGCAAACTCCTCACTGACTAAAATGACCTGCAATACATAAATCCTCAAAAGTTAGAGGGCCTGACGTTTCGATCCTAGACGTTCTTAAGAACAGTGTGTTACTCAGACTCAGAGGAAAAGGTCAAATTGTCATCAGGTCCCAAATCTCGATCTCTTGAGCGATCCAGAGTCCATGAGATAACAGAAAGCACTCCACTAGATAGTCGGTTGGAACTCACTCCGATATACTGCCTCTGGATCCCTCATGACAAGCTCAGTCTGAAGCCCATATCAATTCACTTCCCCCGCTGAGACTGTGATTCCCATCTTTGAGAAAGGTCAGAATGCAACCGGGCCTCAACCAGCACAAGGTGTTCTGAGCAGAATAACGGCTGTCAAAATTGTGACATACATCCGTCAGATGAGTTCTGCAACTTCCGCCAAGTATTTTGCCCCGTTTTTTTCCCAGACGACGGGAGAAAAACAGCAAAATACTGCGAGACACACAAAACACTCGAAAACAAGCAAATTTGATAGGCAAACCTGGTGTGACTGGCTTAAATTTGATTAATTTTTTTTCTTTAGCCTAGGGGGAGGCAATGGGGGAGTTTGTCAGCTGTTTTGGTCAGTCAGAAAAATGCCATTTGTTGACAGTTGCTAGTGATTGGCGACAGTGTTAATGAGGACACTTGACCATCTGTCGTAATGGAAAGTGACAATTGAGCCTGTGTACTAGCAGGAGGTATACTATACACAACTCATTAGTGCTGTGACACCCCCCCCCCCCCCAAGAAAAGAAACCAATATCCTATGTAACAATCCCTGACAAGCCTGAACTCCTCCCGCACAATTCTCAACTCATTGCAAAAACCCAAACCGACAAATCTCCTATGAAAGATCAATTCAGGAGCTTGTACGGTACCCTACAATTCTTACAATGAAAAGTGAGGTTACTATTATACTAAATTCAGTAGCCAAAATGATCTTCTAGCGGCCACAAACTTTACCGAGATCTTTGGTTTTCTTTGATTACAGTGCCAATGTATGCTTTTTCCCCTTGTAATATTTGGTTGGCCATACTGCTGATGCTGACCATTTATATTCTAGTGACTGGAAGTCATTTTTAGTCCTCATTGAGAAGTGGGCTACCGTTTTTTAGTGTACAATGGAACGTCGCTATAACGAACGCCGATATACCGAACATTCGGCTGTAACAAACATGCCCTTGGGCTCCCGATTTTTGTTTGCAAAATACAGTATGTGGCCGCAACTGCTGTGACGAACGACCAAGCTATTCGGTCTACTGAATCCCTGTCCTAGTACAGTGTTTGAAAACTGCCCAGATAGGCCCTAATTGATTTATGATTAGAAGGTTTGCACAGCTGTGACTTAAAAAGAAAGAAAATTCTTTAAAAAATGAGGGAAAAAAAATGTACCCCAGCTTTGTGGCTGCAGGATGGTGTGCAATCTCTTCCCGTAAACCTCATTGAAAGGAAAGATAGCACTCACATGATGTTTTCTCCTAGATCCCGACCCAGACCACTTCCCAAAGGAAATTGACTCACCTTGGGTGGAAAAAAGGAAAACAACAGAAAGAACAGGGAAATAAATTCCTGTGTCCGTGGTTTGAAATTGCCAAAGGACCAAGTAAGGAAAAAATATCAACCCCAAATAGTCGACAAGAGGCGTAACCCCCAAATGTTTCACCATGCATTGACGTAAATGGCTTACACACATAGGAAATGACCAGTGGTTTGGTCAAAAGATCCCTTCTAAAATTACCGAGAACAATATGACATGACATATTTGATTATACATGTAGTTTGATAGTTTATCTGGGGGTTTTTTGGCATTGAAATAGCATTGTTATCTGGTCGAGAATCAGCGATGGCCTTATCCAGGGGTATGGAGAGCAATTCCAAAGTACAGCGCAACAAAACGGGTAAACAGTGGCCGAGCCAACCCACCCCCTCCACAGACTTCCAAAAAAAAAATTAAAAAAATAATAATAATAATAGAAAGGGCTACCGTGGGAACGGGGAGAGGAGAGAAACCACCTTTTCCTCATCTTGCGCGGAAAGTGTCAGGCCTGTCGCATTTCCGTCAAAAAACAACGCTAGCACGCACACTTTAATATTGCATTTCCCGTTGACCCAACGACACAGAGTACAGACCAGCCTTGTCTGCAGACAGGAATCGGTTTGACGGAGGGATAGATACAGGCAGCCGACACCTCCAGTTTGTTTACAACCTTCCCCTTTGGGCAGAAAGTGGCGTGGGAATTGTGGAAGTTCAGTGTGGCAGGACTATTTCCTTATTTGAGCGCTGTTTTTCTTTCCCCTCTTTGTTTTCTCTCTTGTGTCTTCCTTGTGGCTCACCTCATATCGCGTCCGCGCAATGAGTCAATATTTTATTCTCGCACATAGTTCAACGTAATTGTTAAATTTTCTACGTACAACGTATTTCTGTGGTTTTTCGTGGTTGTTTCTTCCTTGATTGTGATTTCTCTTAGTCGGAACTATTTCGGTTCGTTTGACGACAACTCGTAGACTTGATATTGCCCTCTGCACCCTCATTCCCCTGAAGAATGAAATTGAGATGTGCATGAGTTTGTTCAGAGTACGGGGGAGTTATCGGAGAAGGTCTAGTCAACTCTGGGTTGAATGTTTTCCCCTTATGGCTGATGGATAGCCATCCATTGCTGTGTGAGTCTGGCATTAATTGATGAATATCCCCCCCCTTTCCTTGGTCTCCCTTCTCCTTCTCGCGCTTCTCACCAAACATGCCCGAGTCAATACAGTGTACTGCTACCCGCAGTGCCACGCTAATCCCACCCGCATTTCAGAGTGCGTGTCAAACAGACTTAAATAGACACACAGGATCAGGAGAAGAAGAACCCTAAATCCCCCCCCCTCCCTCTCCCCCCCCCCCCCCTGTGCAGGGACGGGAGACGTTTTGCAGCGTTATTTATTTTATGAATCTGGCCGGAAGATTAGTCACTTCTGATCGGACTCGGAAGTGTGGATTGGCCGAGTGGAAAGGCTGCTTCATCAGAGCTATCGGGGGTCTCCCTTAACCCTGGCGCCTTCCACCGCTGAGAGCCATCCGATGAGAGGGGACGGAGAACGCTTTAAACCCCACACACGCAACCCTCCCTCCCTCCCCCTCCCTCCCCCTCCCTCCCCCTCCCTCCCTGCCTGCGTGCCAAAGCCAGCCAATATCCTGTGTCTTTTTTGGTGTCTGCTTGCGGGGAGACGGAGTGAGAGAGAGAGAGAGAGAGGGGGGGAGGGGTTTCTCCGTTCTGTCACTTTGCATTTCGGGGGCAGTTCATCAGCTGCTAGTTAGTACCCACGTGTGCCGGACAGTTAAAGTCACGCCAGGATTTGCAAAATTAAAGGACCTACCTAACGCAAGCCCCTAGCTTAGAAGGAGAAAAAAATACATCCCCCAAAGACACTGCTTCTCGTCTGCCAGATTTTCCAATAACTTGGACAGCCTCTGGTCTTTGTTTTTTGTCTCCGGTTTGCGTGATGGTAGTTTGAACAGTTCTTGGTTCTTGAGCAGGGAAGTCTAGTTTCGTTTTCGTCTTGTTGGTCTCCCAGCGAAGCCAGCTCTTGTGGTGGACGGTAGAAGGTCTGCTTCGATCAATCAGCTCGCAGGAATCTACATAACTCTCCCTCTCCCCTCAGAGGTCTTTGTAGTGTCAGACTGATGTTTTTCCCAAAGCTGCCGGGTGTTTTTGCCGAAGAGGAGTTTGGGAGATGGGGGCAGGGTCTGCTTGACTAGTCGACGGATTGTTTTCGCTAATTCGCTTACTTCCCCCATGTCGCCTCCCCGCCTAGCACTGACACACCAATTTTTTTTGTTTGCGCCGCGTTGCCTCTTCGGTAAGCCAGCCCTCTCCACCACCACCAACCCCCCCCCTTTCCTTGATGAAGACACTTCCGAGGTCTCTGCCCTAATTTCCCCCTGCGCATCTTCCACATCCATTCCTGCCGTAAGCTCAGAGAGGGAAGGAGAGAGAGAGAGAGAGAGAGAGAGAAGATCTCTGGCGTCATCTTGCTTGGGAAAATAACACTGACGCTATGCTCCTCTCTCTTAACCCCCCCCCCCCCCAAAAAAAAGATCATGGAGGAAGTTGATGGTTTGAGGCGCATTGAAAGAGCGGAATTTGTGACGAATTAAAGAAACAGGCGAGCAATTGGCCTCTTCCTTATCCCTCCAAGTCAACAACGCTAGACATTGTACATCACTTACATACGTGTCTCCACTGCAAAAGACCAACCCCAATGTTCGTAAAGTTTCTGCTAACAACAAACGTAACTAAAAGAGTTTTGAGTATTCGTTCAACTGACCATACAGGGCTCCAGACAATGGTTGGGGCCAACAATTTCTGAACTGTTCTGTGCATGTTATCCAACACCAAAAACAACTATCAATCATTTGGTTGCTTGCCAAATCTGTTTATCTCTTGGACATTTATTTATGATAAGTGTGTACCCGGTAAATGCTGTGTGTATTTGTAACTGTGTACAATGCTTGCACATACTGTATGTATGTAAATAACGTACGTGTAGATAATTACGGGAAAGAATTAATCTATACAGACATTGTAGATTTCCATACAGTGTAATACAAAAATATTGCTAAAAAAGCTAACTGCTCACTAACTTAGATGACCCCAAAAATAACACATGCCTTAATTGAAAGGGCTGTCCCCTCTCACAGTAAATTTGAAGAATGAAGTTCTGCACTACTGCACACTGGTCTGGGTCAGAACTTGCCTGCAGTTCAACTAACACTTTGAAGGACAGACAGGTCAGACAATAGGTTTCCTTGTCACAGTAGGCCGTTGTCCCAATTCTTTCTCTGTTGTACACATCTCCATAAAGTGTGCGGTGGTGGGGAGGGAGGGAGGGGGAGGGAGGGAGGAAGGGGGAGGGAGGGGGGTCATTTGAGGCAAAGGGAAAATGCTTCTCTCTCCTCCCCACCCCTATTATCCCTCGGGTGAGGATTAAGCTCCTCTAATCAATAACAAGAAAGTGACTTGGACTAGACTGAGGGGTTTTGGTCGAGACAGCTCACATTTGTGTTGCGTTGTTGTGTGTGGGTCTCCTCTCTTCCCAATCTGGCGTCTGTTTTTTTAGTTCGGTTTTGGAATTGATAATCTCGTTGAAGTATTGATTGTTGAACCCATTTCTGGTTGTGCCAATCAATCCCTGGGTTTGAACATATCGCTGGCCAGGTGGCCCAATGCCAGTCAAAACACTGGTGTCCCCGAATCAAACCCTTTCTGGAAGTGATCCAGGTAGGCAGGTACCAGTCAAAACAGTTGCCAAAGTTTACAAATACAAAAAAACCCACACCAAGGACAAGTCTAAAACCTTGGTGGACTAGTCAAGATAACTGGTCCTGTTGGCCAGTAGTAAAAAAAAAAGAGGGGGTTATTTCAGGCAGGAGTTGAAGACAGATTCCGGAGATGAAAAGATTTGGCGTTGAGTGCAACTCACAACTATGGCACCTCCAGCTCTAATGTATCTGATGCCCATGTACATGTACATGTACTTGCATGCTACATGTGTTATCCATGGTTTTAAGCAAAAATTGGTTAGCTTAAAAAAATCAACCAACATTATCATCAGACAGGGCATACCGGGGTAGTTAGGGTAGCACATGTTTTTTTTTTTTTTTTTTTTTTTGGGTGGTTGATTTTGGCATGATGGGTTGACAATGCATTTTTGTTGGGCTGTCAAACCATAACCGTGGTCCTCTATTGTGGTGACTTATTAAGTGATGTGGAATTACATGTACCTCTGCTCAACGTTTGTGTGGTCTTTGATGCCAGTAGCAAATGCCGACTACATTGTGGGGTTTACATGTACATGTATTTCCCCTCTCTTCCCTTTCTTGGAAATTCACCGTGATACCGTCTAGACATCCTTTTAAAATCTGAATGCATTGTGAATCTTGGTACCGCTGGATCTCCATTTCCTCAATTGATACGTTTTGTCGGGAATTTGTTAGCAGGATGAAAAAAAAAAAAAAAAAAGCTCGTCACCTCAGTCTCCCCAGGACACCTGATATCTGACTCCCATGGTGCATCAGGAAGTCGAAGATAAAATCCGGGTTTGTCTTTCACTTTTGTTTGTTTTTTTTATCTTCGTGGTTTCAGCTCGAGTCCGACCGTTTTTAGTTTCGTGGGGAGTCGCGACTGCAAGGCCGGCGTGTCTGGCTGGATTCCATTGTCTTGCGACCAGAGTGCGGTTTCAAAACTTCTACCCCTCACCAGAGTCCTCAGCTCAGTCCGGAAATTGCTTAAACGCCTTTTATGGTGCGCCTTTAGTCATGTCTTGTTTGGCTTGTGTCTTGAAAGTGAATCTGACACTCCGCAATCTTACCAAGCACTCTGTGTTATTACAGCGCCGTTTGAGAGGCGCGTCGCCCTGTGGATACAACATAATTTCTTTTCTTTCATTTTTTTTTTTTACTTCCGTGTATTCTTGGAAAGTCCTTTCTGAAAGAAAATCCCACGTTCTCCTGGTATGATTTCTTATTTCTTGAGTGACTCAGCAGTGTCCAGCTCCTGTGGGAGCACCGGAAATGGGGGAGGGTGAGAAGAGAGAAAGGACTATGAAAGAAACGTCTTAATTCGAAAAGGAAACACTGAATGTGGGTTCGTTTTTTAGGAAGTGGCTACTGAAAGAGAAATGCGCCGTGTCTTGAAGATTCTCATGGTTCAGTAACATCGGCCGTTCCATTGAGAAGATGAAATTCTAAGCAGTCTATGGGGAGATACATAGGCCTATAGGAAGAAGGGGGAAAGGGAAACAGTGAAGGTACATGTACATGTATGTATGAAGAGATTTGCATCTTTGCGATTGACTGGTATACCGGTAGCTAAGTGGAAGGTTTGTACACTACATGTATGTAAATGGTTTTGCGACTTGTTGTAAAATGAGATTTGAACATCGAGAAAGGAAGAGGTAGTGATCGCTATTTGCTGCGTTACGTGTTTGTTGATGATTCAGTTAGATTTATAAGTGTGAATTTAAAAATAAAATTTTACCCAAAGTCTTCCCTTGAATGCTATGATCGAAACATTGGGCCCTTGATATTTGCATTTTGGGCATCTTAGTCAGTAAGCTGTTTTGTAACTTTTCTGTGTATTATTGTAAAAGCAATTGCTAGTTTCTTTGAATACGCGTTTCCTTGAAGTTTATTTCCTGCCCGCCCCCCCTTCCATTGTGAAATTACAGCACCTTGTCCATAGGCACAACTGATGCTGTGCAAAGTGCAGTCTGTGCATGAATAATGGGGAAGGGGTCGTATGGAGGTTGTGGTGAGCACACACACGCACATACATGTATATGGCATATCCAGACAGCCCCACGCCCCACACCGCAATAGGTCAGGCCCGCCACTAAGAATTCATCCACTGACCCGAGCCCAGCGGCTGGCTAGCTAGTGGAGGCATCGTTGACCTCTTGGGCTGAACTTTGTGATTCACCCGGCGCGGCACTCCGTATTGCGAGGGGACCCGGCACGCCTCGCTCTCTGGCATGCTTGGCTGGGCAGATGTGGTCAGATTTTATCAGGAGCCACGCTGTATAATGTACATGTGGGTGTGTGCACACGTGTGGTTGTGCTTTGTGCGGTGTGTGTGCACTCCAACCATAGTGCTTGTGAGATCATTATGCGGTGCTCTGTGGTACATTATGCACTATACAACCTACATGTACGTATGCACCATTCTGGTTGAGCACAATTCAGATTGTTGAACATTTTTTGACACTTATGGTAACCTTACGCACGCATTGCACTGAGCAGTACTCTCTCAAAAATTTAGAGGTCCATGGAAGATTCAAATGTCAGGTCCAATGTACATGTAGGCTTTGCAAATTGTATCATTTCAAATCACTTAGTCTTTGAGAAAGGTCCTGCTAGGATCGAAACGTCAGGCCCACTAAATTTTGTCTTTCGTTAGTTCGCAGTTTGCAATGGCCTTGTACATATGTTTAGTGTACTGTAAGTCTCGTATTCATTTGAGATGGTCTTGTCCCTGTTCAAATTCCAATCCCAAAACCCATCATTGCGCCATCTTTAATCTTTTGCTGCCTGTGCCAAAGCCGTTGTGGAAACTTGGCGGTGAAACACATTGCTCTACTTTTCTTTCATATTGTAGGCCTACAGCATACAAATTGCACTGCATACTCAAGGCTGTCAGTTGTCTGCGTTCTGGTCTGACATTTGGTTTGTCCATTCATGTACAGGTTCCTCACATGCAAGCGTTTCGCAGAATGAGATTTGCGATCAATTTTCCTGGGAGATGGGAGGGGGAGAGGGAAGAGGGTGTGCACAGGGAAATCATAGAATGGAAGGAGTTTTTGGAAACAAAACACACAGACAGTTCCTTATCATTCAGATTCCGCCTCGAATTGACCGCTTCTAAGTTCTCTCTCTATGTCCTTTGCCGAGGTTCCTAACTTCCCGGGTTTTTCCGGCAACTTTGAAAAGGATTTCTTGCCTGAGAATGGTCTACACAATGTTGGATGAACAGAATGACGGCCACCTCCACCATTTGCTCAGATTGTGGCTTTTGCAGTTGTCAGTTTGATGGTTGGCCTTCCAGGATGGTCCTGCTGGGGTAGAAACATCAGGCTCCCCATTTTCTTTGGTAAATAAATTTGATATCAGTCTCCAACACATGTGTGTTTGTTTTGGAGGGCTTGAAATGTAAAGTCCAGATTCCATCTGGATTATACCGTCCAAACTTACTGTGTGCATTTACCCACTGTGTGAGGACTGAGGACAGGCCCCCTTATCAGACAATGTGTGGTGGCGGCAGCTTTGTCCAGCTTTTCACAAGGTGAGACCATGGTGAGACTGACAAAATCGGGTATTTTGGACAGTTGCCAAGAATAGCCATGGAGCCAGCAGCACAAAGGCTGGCCTTTCTCTCCAACACCACCCTCCCACCTCTCTGTCTCTCTCTCCCTCTCCCCCCTCTCTCTCTGCCTATGCCTCTCCCCCTCTCTGTCTCTCTCCCCCTCTCTGTCCCTCTCCCTCTCCCTCTCCCTCTCTCTCTCCCTGACTCCCTGACTCTCTCTCCCTCTCCCTCTCCCTCTCCCTCTCCCTCTCCCTCTCCCTCTCCCTCTCCCTCTCCCTCTCTCTCTCCCTGACTCCCTCTCCCTCTCCCTCTCCCTCTCCCTCTCCCTCTCCCTCTCCCTCTCCCTCTCCCTCTCCCTCTCCCTCTCCCTCTCCCTCTCCCCCTCCCCCTCCCTCTCTCCTCTCTCCTCTCTCCTCTCTCCTCTGTAGATGTTGCTCTGTAGATGTCTCCCCCTGTCTGTCTGTCTGTCTGTCTGTCTGCTTCTCACTGTTTTGTCTCTCTGTCTAGTCTATTTGTCTTTCTTTCCCAATCCCTTTCTCACCGAAACCAAAAATGTTGTGTGTTTTTTCAAGGGCAGTACCAATGTACAGTATGTGCCCCACCCAACCAGGGGGTCAAGAATCCATGTCAATAATCTTCCCCTCAGTGTTGTTGCTCCCTTGCTGTTTTGTCCCCCCCCCCCCCAAGAGCTGGGCCCACAGCCTGGCCGTGAGCCAAAGGTCCAGCCAAAATCCTCCTGCACATGACTACATTGTGTGTACATAGTATGTAATGTACACATGTACTTGGCAAGTCTGTGCATGTTATCGAGAAGGCTGAGATAGATGTGACGCTGTCACAGAGGTTGACCCATACTGTGTGCTTATATCTGCTGATGGGAAGCATGATTCAATTGGCCTTGCTCACACAGAGCGCACCAGAACTTCCCATACATGTGCTGTTATATACGCATATTCAGCATAGACCACTCATTGACTGTTGCTCTGTATTATAGATAGGTCTTACTGTACATACTGTACATTATGTAGTATGGGAGACCTTTGTCATCTCCTTTTTTTTACTCAAGCCAGAACTCTACAGACCGCAAGTAAACAAACACAGCCAAGCTGATAAACATGGCAGGCAGGGGACAGATAACGATGGCTCGTTGCTGTGCAACATTTGGTAGGGAATAAAGACCCCCCTCCCCACCCACCACTACCAAAAAAGAGAAAAGAAGAATTGTGCGAGCTGGTCAGGTCATAGGTTTGGGTTTAATTTGATAAGGGATTGGGGGGGGGGGGGTAGGGGGTTGTTAAAGATGAGATAATGTAAGCAGGCCTTACATAAGGGTAACATACATGTATATCAGTACCTGCATGTAAATGCAGGATTGATATGTAACAGCACTTACTTGTTTTTTTTTTTACATGTACATGTATACTGTACATAGGTCTATGAACAAACTGCTTTTGCCCTCGAGTGGAATTTGCCCATTGGATTGTGCTTTTGTAGACACAATGTGAATTTTTCATTGGGATGAATATGCCAGTAAATGTACATGTACGGTTGATGTACGTACATGTATACATTTATTGTATGTTTTCGTATACGTACATGTACTGAGAGAATCCTGTTACAGTTATATTGTTCAATACCTCTTCATAATACATGTACATGTACATGTACACATGTACATGTACACGCTACAATTTACAAACATGTACATGTATGTATACTGTATGAAACTAGAATGTACTGTATGAATACCAGGTTGTTCACTATGGAAGCACAGTACAGTACTCTATACATGTACAATGTACACCATGTACATGTAGGTGTCATAATTATCAATTGTCGGATAGGCCAGCTATACATGTATACATGTACATTGTGCAATGTACATACTGTACAGTGTATATGCTGTATGTAATGTACACTGTGCATAATATGCATTGTACATTGTACTGTCTGTAAGCTCGCATACTGTATGTGTAGTGCAGCGCATATAGTGTGGGATCCAGCCTGCTGTGCCCTAACCCAGCAAGCCCACTACTCCATTGCATGACCTTGGCCTAACCTCTAGACAGCTCCTCATTTGCATGGTGCCAACTGTCTGCCCCACGGATAGCAGGGAGGAGGTTGGGTTAGGGAGGAGGTGGAGGGGAAGGAGGAGAGATTGTGGGAGAGGTGTGTGGATAGCAGGTACTGGACTAACCCCTGTACCCTTTTGGGCAGTCGGTGGCCCTTGTAATGTACCGGTAACCCCCCCCCCTTTTTTTCAAGAGGCAGACAAAGACCACTTCCACCAACTGAGTATGGTCAGACTCAGTGGGCGTGGCTTGTGTAGGATTTTAGACTGGAATGCTGTCTGCACTGAGAGGGGTGGGCGGCGGAGTTTAAAAACCGCCACTCACTGTCACTCACTCTCTCTCTCTTTCATGCTAGACTGAGTCCAGCCTGCTGACCGCTAGCTGACCCATCGCCCCGCACTGCGGAGGCCACTTGCCCCCAAGGTTGAAAGGGTCAAAGGGATCACACAGTCACAGAGGGTCATTCCACTATGGTGTGGGGACTGCAAGGACAGTTGGCTTAAAAAGATATTTAAAAAAAAAGAGTCCGTTGAGGTTGGATATTTGCTGGGCATGGATTAGCAAACAAACATCCATTCTCCTCAACGAGGCTGAATATTATTTCGAGTTTGGGTTTATGTTTCCTGAGGGTACATGTACATGTACATTGTACATGTAGGCCTGCATGTATGATGAAAGTGCAAAGTACCCTTATATATTTGGATCTTGAAAGTCATCAATTTTCATGGAGGAACTGTTGTAGGTAACTGATTTGGTCATCATCCGATCATTTGAGGAAGTGAATTGTCCCCTGCTCTCATAAAAGCGTTTTTATGTTTCATTCACGATTTACTTCCTTGGGCATGTGGGAAGTGCCTTCGGATAAATATTCGTTCTTTCTCTTTTTCCCCTGGACGAATGTGTAACCCCAAACCAGTTTGAATGAAGTACATGTACATGTACATGTGTATCACTGACTGAGTTTTACTTTTGTGGTTGTATTTTGTTAATTTATCCTGTTTGGAAACTTTGCATTTCATGCCGTTGAGTACAGATACACAAAAATGCAAATTTTTCATTGATTGAAAATGACCAACAATGTATAGTCTGAAAAAATATACATGTAGATGGCCAGATCTTTCCTGGGCTTGATACTAGCAGGACTTTGCAGATATTTTCCTGCAAGATGTCAGTCTCCTGTTCATTTTTGAGAATCTGTTCCAGCAAGTCTGTGTTTGTACTTTTATGAACGTCTGATTCATGTCATTGTCATTTGCGAAGATCTCTCAGTACCCTTGCGTGCCTGTCACGCCAAGTTCTTGTAAATTGTCTGAGAGAGATGTCAGCGAAGATGACTTTTTTTTACGGAGGGGGGGGGGGGGGGGGGCTTGTGGATGGAGTTTTTTGGGGAGGCCGGGGGGAGGGGGGAGAGAACTTCCTTTGGGGGGAAATCGCTGGTTTGTCTTTGGCATGGCAGCGATATGCGAGGCACCACCTTAGCTGGCGTCCCGATCGGAAGTCTGAAGCCGCCTCGGCTGTTAGAGCAGGGCTCCGAGTTGTTGTTGACACCAAGACTGGCTCCATCTCCCAGTGACTCAGCCCCACTCCTAGTAGATATTCACCCACGATACTGACCCTTGCTGAGTCCTTGCTTCCTCGGCTCCCTGAAACCGGGGGAAAGATCCATCCAGTTTGTTCCCGTCTGCCGGATGCCTCTTGCCCCTATCTTGCCCCTCTGCCCCAATTTGTGTCTGATCCTCCTGAGGACCTCTCCCTCGAGGGAGGAGGGAAGAGGATGCTGGGGATGTGACTTAAGAGGTTCCTTCCTTTGACAGATTAATCCAAGGCTTTCCATCCCCCCTCACTCTCCCTCCTCTATCTCTCCTCTCCTCTCCTCTATCTCTCTCTTCCCCTCTCTGCCAGTCAGAGGAGAGACCGACAGAAGACTAGCTGATGAGTTTGAGTCACAAGTTAGGATAAGAGTAACATTTGACAGAAGGGAGGGTAGGCATGGTTGGAAGCGTGTTTGATGTTTGACCTCCCAGGAATCCTTGTGTCCTTTGTCGGTCTTCATCTGTAGTCTGATTAGCTGAGACAGAATCCAAACACGGGGCAGACTGGTGGTAGATACTGGGCTTAGCCGCGGCATTTCACCAGCGTTGCTGATTGAGCAAGTTGCCAATTTGATTAGGAACTGAATATCCTCAAGCTGTGACGTAGAGTTTTTGAAAAGCCAGGCAGACCTTACTAGGATCCAAATATGATATCAGGCCTGCAAAGTTCTTGAAATGTTGCTCGCTGTTGAAAAACTGGGCAATGATTGTAAATTTCCGTTCAACAATGCAGAATTCTGAAGACACCCAGACAGGCCTTAGGCAAAATTTAAAGAAAAAAGGGGAGAAAAATGGGCGGTGGTTTCAAACCACCTTTTGAAAGGAAAAGGAAAAATGGAAAACAGCAAGATCACCACCAGACTGAGACAACCTTATGAGAAAAAAATTGTGTTATTCAAAAAAAAAAGAGGCTGAAATTCCAGACTGGCTCCCACATGGAGTGGAGCCCAAGTATCTGGGCCGGGTCTGTGGCATGACATTGAGGCCTTACCATCCCAACAGCCAGACAGGCGGTGATTCCTGTCTCGCCCCACCCGGACCGACCGCTGACCACCAAGGGTTGAAGAAAATAGCAGGAACAGCATGGGAGGGAACGGATACTGCTCATGTATGAGGCTGGCAGCAGTCTAGGACAAGTAGGAGGGGGTTGGGGCTTTGAAAATGAAAGTAAAGGCAGAGAGAAATGAACAGAAATGAAAATGATTTTTTTTTGGGGGGGGGGGGGTTGGGGGTTCAGGTGTATGTGAGATGGCAAGGACGAATTTGATGCTTTCAGAGGTAGGCCTGGATTGCCTTGTCATAGGTGATTAATCAGATTTCGGCTGGGCTTGGGAGAGAGAGAGAAGGGACAGTGGAAGGATCCAGCTCATAGGCTCTTCTTCCGTCTGAGACCAATCTCTTGGGCTGAACCGCGCAGTGCGCTCGGTCATCTGAAGGCCTTTTCAGACGACGCTGAAAAAAACTCGCAAGGCTTGAGAACATGTCTCGTGCTGTCCTGCATCAGAAATCTTACAAAAGTGCCTTCGTGTGAAAAGTTACCAATGCTTGAGAGTGACAGACGTCCCTGGTGAACCCTTGAGAGGTTTTGTCGTACATTGTAGGTCCGAACTCCAGACAGATTTCTCACGGGACCCTTGACAATCGATCGTGTGAAGGGAGGAACTATTTTTTGTACGACGTCCCATGCTCTATGACAAACTCTCTCCTGCCTTGCAAATTTTTTTTTCAGCGTTGCCTGAAAAGGGCTGAAAAGCAGCCTGACATCGCTACTAAACCTCTGCTTGTCGATGTGGGCATGTGTGCTCGTGTTGTGCCGTTCATTCCATTTGAAATGTTGTTGGTGGTGGGACCAAGGGAGATCTTACATGGATTCGATTGACTCGTCAAATGTTTCACCGAAATTTAGGAACTGAGAAAATATCTGTACGCCAAATTGTGGCTGAGAAATGTGTGTGCAATGTGCGGTGACATCACGTACCGGTAATTTTATATTCTCTTTCTGGCTCTGAGAAGAGCCAATAATTTTCAAATTTTCAGGCAGTGTGTGCTGCGCCTTTCATCTGCACATCAGATCTTGTTCGCAGTTTTTGTTTGTCTACAGGAAAAATGAAAGCAGTGAATGTCAAGCTTCATTACATTTTGCACTCTCGTTTTTTTATTTTTTGAATATGAAATGAGCATTTAATGAATGAGGGGGATGGTTGTTAGGATTGCAATTAAGTGCAGCGTGGGTTAGGGTTTTATGAAGTGCAGCAAATATATTTCCCCCTCTCTTCTCTCTCTCTTTCCTCGAGTTCTTTTCAGTGTATCGTCTAATTTCTCTCCCCCCCCCCTTCGCGACCAATGTCAATATTTTCACACCCCTCCCTCCCCCACAAACCCGCCCCACGGGTTGAATTTCGGCTGGAAATATGCGAAGGAGAGGGGGGGGGGGGGAAACACGTGCATAATGCGAGATTATTTTGTCTTACCTTTTCACGCTCTGCAATGGGTGTTTGTCCAGGTAGTATTGAAGGAGAGTAAGAAAGGGTAGAGTGACAGTATTAAGCAGATCATTTTTTGTATTATTTTGGGGGGCAGGGATGGTGGATCGAAATGGACCGTGTCACTAGCATAGACTTAATGTAGGCCACCCGTGTCCAAGCCTGTACATGTACATTTCTGGGTAGTTTAGGAAGATTTGTCATTCGGCTGGGGGGGGGGGAGGTGGGATAAGGCCCAGAGAGGTTGCCGTAGCAACGGTCGGCACAGTCAGAGTGGAAAAGCCCCCCCCCCCCTTCTAGACCCCACCCCAATCCCTCCCCCCACTCCTTGAACTCAACCGTTTCTACATCCAGCCTCCCGTCCCTGCCTGCCCATCATTGCCAGCGCGCACCGTGCTTAATTTATGGAGACAAATTATTCCTGGGTCAATGAATTTGGCTGGAGGAATGCAATGAGCAAATGTTGGGGGAGAGGAGGAGGAGGAGGAGAAGGAGGAGGAGGAGGGAAAGGGCAGGGGAGGAGGGAATATGAAACAGGCCTAGAACCCCACCCCACGTCTCGCTACTAAAAGCCTGGCCTCCGTGTAAATACCCAGGACGATATTACGGCACGTTCCCACCTTCTCCCTTGTCTTCTTCATCTCCCCCTTTTTCTCTACATTGAAACGGAAAAGCTTGAAGCCTAACATTAAAACAGAAGAGTCAGGCTAATGTAGAATACAATGTACAATTTATGTGCAGTAAACAGTTGTTTATTTTTTTAAAGAAAGGCAAATAAAACTTTGATGGGATTGAACCCGAGACCTCTGGTTTTGCGTGTCAGCACTCTTACCATCTACGCTATCCAGCCCTTAGATGGTGTCTGACTAGTCTTTGCCGTGGTGCTTAATTTGTTATTTGATATTAATTTGATATTTTTGATGAAATACAAAAATATTGCCAAGCGTGATGATTGCCATGTTTCTGTTTGAAATTGAAACAAAATTGTTTCAAATTGTATGCTGATTTAAATGACTGAGAAGATGCACATTTCAACTGTGTAGAGGGATTGACCTTTTTGTAAGGTGGGATGATAATTATCATTTAAAAATCATTTCATCCAGTTTCATGCGAGTGTAAAACCAATATAGATTTTAGACTTTTCATTGATGGAGGTGAACAATTAATCAGTTTTATTTGCAAAAAAGACTCAATTTTCAAATTATTATTTTTTCCCCGTCAAATTGCAGCAGTTGTGACACCCCCCCCCCGCAGGTTCTTTTGTTTTGGCGAAAACGGAAAAATGCCGACGATCGATTCTGTCTGGCAAACAATGTAATCAGATTAATCTTGTGCCAGGAATTCCCTCCGTCTTCCATTGTGGCATGTCAGGTTGCGTATTGATTGTTGCTTTTTCCGGCGTGTTTTAGTTTAGGAGAGTGTGAGGTGGGGTGGGGAAGGGTTGGTGGTGGGTTTTTTTTCCTGACAGGCTCGCATGTGGTCGTCCTAATTCACATAGGCTTGACCACAGCTGCTGATTCAAATCTCGGTACTTCTGTCCACCCCTTTCTCCCACAAAAGAAAATCCCCCCTCAAAAAAAAAAAAAAAATGAAAAATAAATATGTACCAGTGTACAGACACACAAAAATCTCGGTACTTCTGTCCACCCCTTTCTCCCACAAAAGAAAATCCCCCCTGAAAAAAAAAAAAATGAAAAATAAATATGTACCGGTGTACAGACACACACAAAAATGTAATGCAAGGAGTGTGGCAGTAATGTCCCGACAAGTCAGTTACGCGATACACTGCCTGCTTGCCTACCCTTCTGTCCGCTCGATAATTTGTCCCAGAGAAGAAAGTGCATTGTACATTCTATAGATCTAATAAAATTCAAGGAAAATATGAGCGGCTGGCCTTAAACCTGTCATTTTAATTGGTGGCTCCGGAGATCCCCTCAGGGGATTGGCCGCCCCCCTATCTCTCTCTCTCTCTCTCTCTCTCTCTCTCCCTCTCTCTCTCTCTCTCTCTCTCTCTCTCTCTCTCTCTCTCTCTCTCTCTCTGGCTCTCTGCTTTCCCTCTTTCAGATGCAAATAGAATTATTGGGCGACTGACTGCGCCTAATCCCCAGCCAAGCGTGAAACCAAAAGGGTTCCTCTGCCATCTACCGACGACACTTTCCCAGACTCCCTCCCATTTTTTTTTTCTTCTTTTTTTTTTCCTTCGTTTTTTTTTTCTTCCTTCATTTTTTCATTTCATTTTCATTTGTGTGTGGCTGGCCGCGTGCGGCATGCGTGCGTGTTAGGGTTAGGGCTAGTCATGTTCCATCCCATACTGCGCTGGATAGACCAGCCAGGCTGGCTGGTCAAATCCTTTTTTTCTTTTTTTCCCCTCAAGCCCAAAGGCTGGTATTATCTAAGGCCCCCCCCCCAAGACCCCATTGGCTTATTTGCATAGTTAGTCTGGACACTGGCGCTTCGCACACGTTTTTTTTTTCCCTCGTATGTTTATCCTTTCATCAGCTTTTTTTTTCATCCCTTTCTACCTCTCGCCTCGTTTTCCTATTCATTTTTTTTTTCTTGGTCTTCGTCGGTACGGCTCGCTGGCAGAGCTTTAAGGTCGGTCTTTCCACTGATTGCTCACTGACTTGAGCCAGAGGGGAATTGATGCAATCGGTTCTACATGTAGTACTCTGTCCACCTCACCCTCAGCCTCCCCCCTCTCTCCCTCTCTCTCTCTCTCTGTCTCTCTCTCTCTCTCTCTCTCTCTCTCTCTCTCTCTCTCTCTGTCTCTCTCTCTCTCTCTCTCTCTCTCTCTCTCTCTCTCTCTCTCTCTCTCTCTCTCTCTCTCTCTCTTGCTCAGAGTCAAGCTGTGGCTCGCTGAGCAAGGAGAACTTTTTTTTCTAAATTTGTCAAACTGTTTATTCATTGACTTGCATCAGTCCTTACACTGTCAACCTTTTTTGGCACGTCACACGATGTTTTTCGCGGATGTAAACAACCGTTCGGAAATAATTATTGGCAATCATCTTGAGATCTTGGATTCTTAGAATGTCAGCAAGAGTTTGAGAAAGAAGTGTAACATAAAATAGGCCCCTGAAATACTTCAGAGGACCGTAAAATGCAGATCGACTGAGCGATAGTTAGTATACAGTTGTAACGTTGCCTGCATGGCGAAACACCTGTCACAGCGCAACGCGCCATAGGCCGTGCTATTCAACAGTTTGACAGAGAGTAACTTGAGCATTCGCGTTTGCTCATTTACGTTAACCCTTCTAAAATCGAATTGAAATCGTTTCAGAAGCTGAAATTTTGGAACGAGAGGAGAATGACATATTCCTCCTCATTCTCCTCATCGGAGAGTGAAAATTCGACTGTGAACATACCTCAAGTGGCTTAAAAACATCCCTGAGGGTCCCATGTACCCCAGGCAGTGTTTTGGTCGCGGAGATGATGACTTCAAGACCGATTTGGTTAAAATACGAAAACATTTTTTTCGAGAGAAAAACAACCTGTAATCTTACAAGTAGCACATGGATCACATAGAATAAGTATTCCTCTTTGGAATAAAAAAAGAATTACAGTCATAGACCAATTCTTCTAGGAAATATGGCTAATTTCCATAGCACCAAAAAAGGCTCAAAAGTTTGTCAAAAGTTTGTCAAACTGTGGCTCGCCAACCATATTTTCCTCGATAACTCTTTTGATTCTATTCCCCTGGAGCATGTAAGACTTTACACAACTCAAAATTAGCAATAATATCGTCTGTGTGAAAATCATATTTCTAGCCCTTTTCCTGATTTTTCTACGAGCTAAAAACATCTCGAAATTTGTCAAACTGTGGTGAGCATTGGATTTTCAGATGTAAATTTTGGCGACTTGTGTCATATTTCGGAAACTTTTTTGCGGCGAATATACTCATTGTCCACTGCGCTACAATATTCTGTAAAAAAATTGTGATAATTCCTAGTGGAACATAGTGAGGGAGAAAGTGAGTTTTCAAGACGTTTCTGCTCAATTTCCTTATTTGACCACGAGAGGGCGCTTCATTTTGTCAAACTGTGGCTAGCGAATGCCCACCTCTTCCAATCACTATTTCATCGAGGATAAGTCGCCTTAAGAGCATTCATTTTCAAGATGAAGTCTTTCCTATGTTAGCATTCAATGATCTGAATTTACAAATTATATTTACAGGGTCAATTTAATCACCTTGTTACAGTTTTCAGGCGGTTCATTATAAAACACCAATCATCTACACGATAGGCTTATGTACATGTACATGTGTACATAACACATGTACATGTACATGTACTATACGTATAGTCTGTATACAATGTACTGGGCCTATACAATGTACTGGGCCTATGTAGGCCGTCGGCTGATCAGCAACATCGTTCACTTCTGACTTTAATTTGTTAGGCAACCTGATGGTTTGGAAGATAGACAGATTTGACCATACTGAACATATCCTTATGGAGCCCCTTATGTTTTTATTTTGTTCCCTCAAATTATTATTTTGTTCCCTCGAATTATTATTTTGTTCCCTCGGAATCATTTCGTTCCCTCGGAATCATTTCGTTCCCTCGGAATCATTTCGTTCCCTCGGAATCATTTCGTTCCCTCGGAATCATTTCGTTCCCTCGGAATCATTTCGTTCTCTCGGAATCATTTTGTTCCCACGGAATCATTTCGTTCCCTCGAAATCATTTTGTTCCCTCGAAATCATTTTGTTCCCTCGAAATCATTCTGTTCCCTCGAAATCATTCTGTTCCCTCGAAATCATTCCGTTTCCTCGAAATCATTCCGTTCCCTCGAAATCATTCCGTTCCTTTAAAATCATTCCGTTCCCTCAAAATCATTCCGTTCCATCGAAATCACTTCGTTCCCTCAAAATCACTTGGTTTCCTCGAAATCACTTTGTTCCCTCGAAATTATTTTGTTCCCTCGAAATCATTTCGTTCCCTCGAAATCATTTCGTTCTCTCGAAATCATTTCATTCTCTCGAAAGTATTTCGTTCCCTCGAAATCATTTCGTTCCATCAAAATCATTTCGTTCCATCAAAATCATTTCGTTCCCTCGAAATCATTTCGTTCCCTCGAAATCATTTCGTTCCCTCGAAATCATTTCGTTCCCTCGAAATCATTTCGTTCCCTCGAAATCATTTCGTTCCCTCGAAATCATTTCGTTCCCTCGAAATCATTTCGTTCCCTCGAAATCATTTCGTTCCCTCGAAATCATTTCGTTCCCTCGAAATCATTTCGTTCCCTCGAAATCATTTCGTTCCCTCGAAATCATTTCGTTCCCTCGAAATCATTTCGTTCCCTCGAAATCATTTCGTTCCCTCGAAATCATTTCGTTCCCTCGAAATCATTTCGTTCCCTCGAAATCATTTCGTTCCCTCGAAATCATTTCGTTCCCTCGAAATCATTTCGTTCCCTCGAACACTTCAAGGGAACGAAATAATATTTTGTGGGAAAGAAATTATTTTGAGGGGACATAATTTGAGGGAACGAAACAAAAAAATACGTGTCTGTTCCCTTAGGCCGGGGCTCCCATATATCCTATGAGTCCACCAATGCAAAAGTCGCATTCTTCCGAGAAAGCCAGTCCAAATTGAGCATTTCGGCCATAGATCATAGATTAAAGTGTTCTTATTATCAGGTTTCAGCCACCCGGAAAAACATAAAAGAAAACATAACGCGAATCACAACCTCATACCCTGTGACAAAACTGAGCGGGAATCTCTGTCACTGCATAAAATGCGTACGAGGTTGACGTTACTCGGGTGTTAACATGGCGGCGCCCATGTCGCGATGTGTGTGTCAATATCACGGGGTCAGAAAAGGGCGAAATAATCTACTTTTCACGTGCCAGATGGTAGACATTTGTCACATGCTTCCACACATGAATGGATTGAAGTACGCAGCAAGACAAAAAATAATCGTAGTAGCTGAGAATGGGAGATAAATTCTTCTCTGACTCTAGACTAGTACAGTTGCTTTAGTCCGAGCAACTTGGCCTTACAATCGCCCTTTTTTAAAGTCCTTAGGTCCAAGTTACTCGGACTAGAGCTAGTCTAGACGTCATTTACTTAGACTATGTATGTAGATAGTACTTAGTAGAGTTGAAAAACTGCAGGACTGCCCAACGCAATGGGACAATGCCAATGCCAATAGGAGATTGTAATAATAAATTTCACAATAATAATTAGTACACGTATAACTATAAATCTCCTTGGCTTGGAAGTTCTGCTGAGTGAAACATTCTTCCAAATCTATGCACCGTATGCCACCAGTCCAAATGGATGAGAGACAAAGCATCTGGCAGTCCCAAGCTAAAAAAGCTGCGAGTATGAAGCAGGTAAGAAACCTTTTGCTTTGTGAAGAGATACATAGATAAATAATATTGTAAAATCCAACCCCTTTACCCAGTAACTTACCTTTCTGGATCCTTTAAAATCCTCAAATTTTTAGCACCTGAAAAATACTGCCTCAATCCTCCAAAATCTTACAAAATGGTTTTAAAGCAAAGAGAAGAGGCTTGTTTTCCTGAACAGTTTACCATAATTACTGTAGCTGTAAGACCACCACGCAGTTCTCTTTCTAGTATAATGTTAACCATAATCCTCCAAAATCCTTTTTCAAATCAAGCTTGAAAAAAAATTCTTTGCCGTTCATCTTCCTGTCCTCCAAACTGCACAGAGGTTTTTTTTAAAGAAATCAGTGTCCAATTTCCAACAATTTTGACCAACGAATTAATGTTAAATTGTCACTAATAAAATTCGCAAACCAATTTTGTGCAGAATTGGAAAAGGTTTTAGCACTATTTCTGTATTTCATCTTTTACAAAGTATAGTAGTAGTGAAGCACGATTTAAGCTGACAAAACCTTCACCGGCTGAACAGGGCCAAACGACCATTTTGTAATAATGGTTAGGACTCTTACCTGTAGTTGTTCAATATAATAAAATTGTGCGTGGTACATCCATTGGATTAATCAGATCATCCTCTTCCCATAATTTACAGTTTGTAAAAACGTGTTTAGAACAATCTTGAAATAAGAAGAGTTTCATGAAATCAGACCCGGGAATGTTAGGATTGATAATGTATCCATGCATCTTTTCAGTGATTGCAATAATTAATTTCTGTTTTATCTCTGCTTCAGTGCAGTTCTCAATTTGATTGAGTCTGATTGGTTTTGATGTTATTGCAGGTGGGCTGTTGAGAAAAGTCGGTGAAACCCTTGGTGATGAGAGGATCGTGAAGAACATCAGAGACAAGGATATGATGGCAACAGAAATGCACCACCATAGGTCATGCCACAAGCAATACATAAATGTAAGTGTCATGATCTAATCAAGTGTTATCCTTTTCCATCAAGGGAACAGGACTCAGTACTCCTATAGATTTGGATGTACTCCACATACCGCTGGGCAATCAATAATTGTTTTTGTAATGAGCAATAATATAAACTGGCAAATTGTCAAAGAAAATATTGACTGGACCGGGACTTGAACCCGGGACCTCTGGATTAACATAATCCAGTCAAAGTTTTCTCTGCTAAATTTTCAATTTGTTCAAAACTTCCCAGTCAGTTTTTCATTTGTTTGTTTGAGAAATATAATAAACAATGTTGCAAACTCCTTAATGACTAAAATGTAAATCGCGAATACATGTATGTAATTGTTTAGAGGGTCTGACATTTTGTTCCTAGCAGGACCTTTCTCAAAGGCAGATAAAGACAACTGAGATAGGTCCTGCTAGGATCAACATGTCAGACCATCTAAATTTTCGAGATTATTACTATTGTTATTTTGTTTTTCGGGGAGCAAAATTTCATTCATTTGTGTTTTGTATGGTTGTTTCAGGCGCTGTACACCAAGATGGAACCACTTCTGCCACCTCCAGGACAGCTGCCTCATTTGCCAATGTATACAACCCATCTTGTTAGAAGAACATTGAGGGTTCAATTAAATTCAGATAGGAGGTCCTTAGAATGACCAAACTTCAGCACCTACTGTTACAAACCTTTAGAGACATCCCATAAAAGTCAAGTTGATCAAAGATTACTTTTGCTTAGCTTTTTGAGATTTACATACAACTCAAGTAGTGTGTAGTTATGTGATCAGCTCTTGTGCCAACAAATTAAACAAAAGAAATGCTAGGTTTTTCAGCAACCTTATCTTGTCACATAAAATGAACATGATTTAGGTGGTTGATAACTTGATACAACTTGATGTGGCTGGTACAATTCCGTGAGAGCTTTGTAAAATGTTTAATGCAATCCCCTTTATTTATTTTCTTCAGTCTGTGCAATTGTACTCACCAAGTGTATGTATTTAAATATCTCTAGCAATCATTTGTTATGGAAGTTTTAGATGCACAGCATTCACTTTTTAATTTGTTTGTTTAATTCTGAAACAGTCCCATTTTGCTCCTAAAACAAAGCAGAAGCCAATAACTTGTATTTTTTTCGTGTCAAAACGTAAATGGTAAAAAGATAAACATTGAATGTTAAAATGACCATTTGATATATGGGTACATCAGCAGAAACCTGTAACATTAAAGTAACATTACAACACATGGTAATGTATTGTAAATACATGAATATTTGTCATGACTCCTTTATTAGCCCCATTAACTTAGTAAAGGAATAGAATGTGAATGCACATTTAAGTCTGTGGGGTCAAAGCATCAAATTTTCGCACTTGAGGACACAATTATCTGGATTTGGCACCCTCAAATTAACTTATATGAACTGTCATTAAGTTGCCTAAAAGTTCAGCTGAAATGAATTTTCAGGCCTGATTGTCAGCTGTTGGCCTATAAATCATATAGCTATAATATGCAAAAAAGGGGCATTTTAAATTGAGAAATAAAATAAGGAAATGGTAGTTTATCAGATAAGTGCATGAATAATTATAATCATGCTCAAAAGTTTCCCAAAAAGAGACATGATTGTAGGCACGAGCTTAAGAAGATTGCTCTCCAAAAAAATTGAACTGAATGCTCAACCACAGTTT